>JACEEZ010016514.1:39087-59279 GCA_016584305.1 Chionoecetes opilio
AGGCTAATATTTTCCTTCCTTGCTGGAAGGTGTTGGCTGTGGGAAGGACAGGCCAAGCAGTGAAGGTTTGTGTGGAGGTGGCAGTAAAGTGTCACGACCAAGGATGGCTTAGTGGAGATGAGAAGCTGTTTCTTGTTCTGTTCCCCCTGGTGCAGGAATTGGTCCCTCTCATGTGAGGACAGGGCTGGTGTCCTACATAAGAAATGATGAGGGAGCCACAGAGGAGGAGGCAGTGGAAGCCTTGACAAGGGAGGGGGAAGAAAGGTGTCGGCCCTGCAGGGTTTAGCAGTGTTAAGGGGAGCGTCACACCATTTCTTAATTATCAGTGTATTGTCATTTTTTTTAATGTCAAAAGTATGCTAATGCCGAAATAATCCTAGCACATTTTCAGATCCATAGCTCGATACATAACTGCATAGAAAAAGATTTTTTTTTTTTAACGAAATTTAATTCCTAATAACTTTTATCCAATGACTTGCACTGATGATTATATTACCAAATATGCATTACAAAATATCCAAACGATTCATCTTTAAGAATTTTGAATTTCGTTCTTCTTAAAGTAATCGTCCAGGCCCTTTTTTTCTTTGCATAATTATGTTGAATGTTCATTCAAAATACCTAATCCACAAAAAATATTCATTTCCACGCCTTATTTCCATAAAAACATGACTTTGTAAAAGCGCGGTAAAAACAACAGCCCCATTCCAGCTGAGGCGGGAAACATTCTGGCGACGTCACATGAGTAAGCCTCCCAGCCCTGCCTGACACAAATACACGTAGACACAGAAAAAAATATAGTACTTGAAGAATTTTGGGTGTTTCTGATATATATTTTTTTGCGATATGGCATATATGTAGTACTTGCATCCTGTATGGGTGCAGCAAGAAAGCTGTGCCTTTCAGAGAGCTTAGCACCATTTCCGACCTATTTGGCCATGATATGTGTGTGCAGCGCCTGGCAGTGGCGGGTGAAAAGAGCCGGCAAGACACTGTGTGTCACACCGCCTCCTCTCACCCTACATCCTAGGCGCAGCACACACATATCATGGCCAAATAGGTCGGAAATGGGTGCTAAGCTCTCTGGAAAGGTACAGCTTTCTTGCTGCACCCATACAGGATGCAAGTATATGCCATATGGCAAAAAAAAAATATCAGAAACACCCAAAATTCTTCAAGTACTATATTTGTTTCTGAGTCTACGTGTATTTGTATCAGGCAGGGCTGGGAGGCTTACTCCTGTGGCGTCACCGAGCCGTGGTGCGTCGTCTGCTGGTCATCAGTTGTGATTTGAGAGCTCGGGGAAGTTACAGATTTTGAATGCGGATCATTTAAAAACGGGTGACTGGATGCAAAAAGTGACAACATATTGTTGATATACTTGATCATGGCTATATTTTGACTGCATTAAATCAGGAATGATGGAATGGTCTGGACGATTACTTTAAGTGATAAGATTTTTTTTTCTTTTTTTCTCACAAATGTATTTGCTATTATTTACAATTATTTACCCAAATTGAAAAAGCAACGGAAAATGAGAAAATCACATCTCATTCCTCTTTCCAATGATATATTGTTTAGCAAATTCGGTACAATAGTGGCGAAGTTATTAAAGGAAAACTGGAAAAATCTAGTTTTTCAGTATCGAGGTTTAAAGGCCCGCGGTTAAAAAGCCGCGCGTCCTTTAAACCTCGAGGCTCAGTGAATCTGAGCAGATGCTGGTTGTTTGTTTATTCTCACGGCCACGCTCTCTATCACTCTTGAAGTGTTATATGACATATCTGGTATCTAGTCCCCCCTTTTGCAATAGGTACTAGTCACAAAAGGTGCTAGATGTCAGACGCGCATGGACAGTTTGCTGAACTACAGCCAGCATTCTCTCTCTCTGAGCCACTTTATGCCTTGATATCCTCGGCATGGTGGTGGAGGAGGTAGAGAGCGTGAGGTAGATCAATCCTGCACTGAATAAATGGTAAATGGTCTGGAGGGAGCAGGAATGGTGGAAGCTGAGAGACGAACAGCTACACCCGGCTTCTCCCTCTACTCCCTCACTACTGAGGCCTTGAGACGACCCTCTATCTCACAGAGAGGGAGTGAAGGGTGCCTATGCCAGGGAATAGCATACAAAATTTCTTTACGGATATTTTCGGGGGGGTGGAGAGAAAATCAGCCATAAATATTTCATTTTTTCTGCTTTCTTTATAATACTTTGTCACAAGTTTGCTCAAGTGTTCAACTTACACATGAAATTTTTTCGAATATTTCGGGTTTTTCAGAAATATTCATGTGACGCTCCTCCTTAAACACTTAAAAACAAACTCCTCGGTCACACGAGCAGCTTTTCTGGCAATATTACAGCCGGCAGCGCAAACGCGGCCCAAACTCGGATATAATTGCGCGTTCTAATAAACACCAGCATATTGGTTGTTTCGAGAATATTCTTGCCAGAATATGGTCACCAAATTCCACCACAAACGCATATTATTTGATAGTTATTTTTAATGCACGCTCTAATTCAATATACAGAAGCTGAAATACATAGCTACAAAGTGGCAAGAACCGATTACAAGACGAATTGTGAAGCCCTGTACACACTTGTACGTTTTTTTTAAGCGTTTTGAAGGATACAAAACACAAGAAAAATTTTAATGAGTTATGGCTGGTAACATTTTCCTTGTTGACGGTCTATTAATAACTAAATTTTTAGGAGATCCCAACTTTTTATTGATCTCTTTGATGTTGAATGTTGAATGTTATAAGTCTGACGCACTTCCATACACAAGAATCCATTTCAATCATTCACCCCCCTATTTGTGAACCAGTTTCTCCCTTTTTCTCCCTATTTTTCCAAAGACGCTTCTTCAGATACATCTAGAAGCCAAAATGCCATTCAAACTCTTGCACCTCTGAAAGTCCGTGTGACCAAAACGCGGCAAGGTGTTTGCTTTGCCTGAAAAATTTGCACCCATGAATATTGACGGAAAAGTTGCTCGTGTGACCGCGGCTTAAGGCAGTGTGTATTTTTCTGAGTTGTGACTGTCACCATTGTTTTCAGGTGCTGAGGTCAGAGGTGAAGCTGGATGCTCCGCCGGCAATAAAGGGGCTTGTTCTAGTATCGCCGAGGGTTCCGCAGGACTGGCTGCTGAGTGTGCTGCCGCTAGTATTTGCGCGGTGGAGGCTGTGGGGCCGGGCAGCAGCATGAGTGGCCGGGAGCAGCAGGATCAGTCTGCATCAGGTGTGGGGAGGCACAGCTGTAATGGCAAGAATCACCCGGAGGCAGGCTGAACAGCTCAGGCCACAAAGGAGAGAACAAATTGAAGTGCCAAAAGGTGTGTCTATCATTCACGTACGAGAGTGAGCTCGATAGACATTCCGTGACACACAGTGGTGTTAAGAATATGAGTGTCTAGAGTGTGTGAAAAGATTACTGAAGTCTCAACTCACCAGACACACCCTGATACACGGTGGTGTTAAGAATTATGAATGTTTAGGAGTGTGGGAAAATATTTACTGAAAAGTTCACCTCACCAGAGACATGTCGATACACAGTGGTGCTAGAAATTATGAATGTCTTTAATGTGGACAAAGATTTACTAGAAAGGGTAACCTCACCAAACACACCCTGACACACAGTGGTATTAGAAATTATGAATGTCTTGAGTGTGGACAAAGATTACTAGAAAGGGTAGCCTCACCTCACACACCCTGATACATAGTGGTGTTAAGAATTATGAATGTCTAGAGTGTGGAAAAGATTCACTACCAGCTTTTGGTCTCAATGCACACACCCTGAGACATAGTGGCTATAGGAATTCAAGTGTGATATTTGTAGCAAGTGTTTCTATACAAAGAGTGAAATTGTCAAGCACATGAAGATCCACTTTTGAGGTGGTGCGTTGTGTGGACATGTGTGGTTGTACCCGTGCCTGTGGGAGTGTGTCCTGTGTGTTAATGGGTGGTGGTGGTGGGCAGTGTGTCACATGTATTCTACCTAGGTGTGACATACAGGAAAAAAAACCAAGCTCGTACTGTCCCTTCTCCGAAACTACAATTATCCAGCTTGGGTTTTGAAGTCGTGAATATTCTTGGCATGCACCACCTCCTTATCCAGGTTATTCCACAGTGCAATGGATCTGTATGGGAAGCTATACTTCTTAATATCTCTCTTGCATGTGGTCCCCTTCAACTTCTTCCCATGAACTCTCGTATCTCTCTCATCTCACAAAAACATATCCTCTCTACCAACATTTTCCAGTCCCTTGGAAACCCTGAACACATTAATCAGATCCCCTCTTTATTTTTTTACACCAGGAGTGCAAGATTTAATCTTGACAGTCTTTCCACGTATGATAAATCTTTCAAATTTGGGACCATCTTCATTGCCGCCCTCTGTATTCTTTCAATCTTTCTTTCCATGTACGTAGTGACCAAACCACTGCTGCGTATTCCAACCTTGGTCGAATCATTGATACAATCGCTTTTTTCATCATATCCTCGTCCAAATAAGCAAACGCCACTCTTATTGACTCGAGAGGTTTCATTTCTCTCCGGTGATGTTATTTATGTGCCTCTCTGGTGTAAGGTTGCTAGTGACCGTTACTCCCAGGGGCTGGATGTTCGAACGTTCGTAACTTTCCGCCTCTAAGATCATCTTGGAGTGTTCATAGCGGCCATCTTAGATCTTGGGCTACGAACACCACAAAAATGTATTATCAAAGGATCGTCCGAATGTTCTTAGCTCACGATGATGCGATCTTCAAGCTCGTTCCGTTCCGTTCCGACCACGAGGAATGGAACTCAGCTGACTGTCGCTTGGCCAATCAGCGGAAAGATTTCATCAACCTTTGAGATTGTTAGCCAATCATAATGCAGTTAGAATGTAAACAAATTATGGCGCGTCCCCACACAACAAATTACAAGCTTATAACCTCAATATAACATGAACTGGTAGAATTCTATTTCTTTCCTGCCCTTAGGTCTCACTAGGAGGTTATTGGTAGGGTTAGATAAGGTTATAATAAGGTTAGGTTGGATATATCGGTCATTTCGCCCACATGCCATTTCGCCACACCATGGAGTCATTTCGCTATACTATGGAGTCATTTCGCCCATAGGTCAATTCGCCCACACTATGGAGTCATTTCGGCCAAGGTTACTGGTGGTTCATTCCATTCTGCCTGCGGAAGATATAAGTTACATGACTCCGTGACTGGACCGTGTGGGCGAATTGACTTTAGAGTGGCAATTGACTCTTACATGTGGGAAATTGACTCTTACAGTGGGGCGAATTGACTCTACATGTGGGCGAAATGTCTTGTGGGCGAATTGACGTGTGGACGAAATGACCGGTAACTGGTTAGGTTAGTATTATTTTGGGGGTCATTTAGGACTTAGGTGGGGTAAGGGGATGTTAAAGGGGGTAACTCTCCACTTTATAATTACGTTTAGAGGTATTTGAAGTGATTTGTGAAGGTCTTGATAATATCTTGATAGGTCTTGATATTGATAATTTTATTTTTTTCTTGTATCATGTTACTAAACCAAACCCCAACTCTAACCTAACCTAACCTAGTCTGATTTAAGCTACCTTAGACGACT
The DNA here is from genome assembly GCA_016584305.1 of Chionoecetes opilio. NCBI lineage: Eukaryota > Metazoa > Arthropoda > Malacostraca > Decapoda > Majidae > Chionoecetes > Chionoecetes opilio. The sequence continues at coordinate 44,686 of JACEEZ010016514.1, forward strand.
AAACCGAACCCCACCTCTAACCTAAACTAACCTAATCTGATTTAACCTAACTTAACAGTTTATGGCTGAAATAACGGTAGATTTCGGTAGTACGTACATGTAACGCCATTATTATTCAATTGTACCATGGGAAATGGGGTTCTAAATACTCAGAAGAAGAAATCTACACGATATGATGTAGGTAAGAATCCTAGGACTTCTGAGAGCCCACTACCAATCTAATACCCACCCATTTTAGGGTGGGTATTATTAATGGGATACATTATCCAAGTAACTAGACAATACCTGGAACTGTCGCCAATAGGAATTCTCGCCAACGTTCCTATTTTATTCGTCGGCGAGTGTTCCTATTTTAAACGTGCTTCTGAATTCAGGGATTAAATACCAGCAATAGCCTGAACAGTTAGGTTAAGTTAGGTTGGCCAGTTGACTATATGTCTAGGTTAGGTTAGTGATTGAGCGAGGGGGATTCCCCCCAGCTCAAGCACCGAAATAATACCGACTTGACATATTACAGTAGATGGGTTAGGTTAAAATGAAAGCCTGCATTCTAGTGATTTTTATGTGCTTTAACCCCACAATTTCAGTGGTCGTGAACTTGCCTAGAATAACATCTCACTACCCCAGCTTCCATCATTGAACAATTCATTCAATACTTTCGCTTTACTCACATATCATATCTCTTAAGAGTTGGAGTAGAGTGTACCGACTCTTCTCAGACATCCTTGCCCACCAATCACACATTCCTTTATCCTCTACATACTCTTTTAGGTAAATATGCAGTTTCAACCAATACTCCCTATTGACCAATACTCTACCATTAAAGTGTATACCTACTACTCTTCTCAGACATCCTTGCCCACCAATCACATTCTTTTATCCTCTGCATACTCTTTTAGGTAAATATGCAGTTTCAACCAATACTCCCTTTTGACCAATACTCTTCTGACATAACTGGGGGGGGTTACGTCCCCAAGACCCCCTGCTAGTTACTAATCTAACCCGGGCATTGATTACGTAACTAACCTCACTGGGGGGGGTTCGCCACCCAGATCCCAATGTGTTATTTTTTCATTTACGACAGCTTTGTGGTGGGTTAGAAATACTCCTTATAATAAGAACGAAACGTTCAGGGTACTTAAAACTACCAATTGGTTGTTGTATTGTATTGGTCTAAACTGCACTTAAAAAAAAAAAAAAAAAAAAAAAAAAAAAAAAATCTTTATGTATTCACTTTTCCACCTACAGTATACATGCATTCCACGCACTAGTACACCGGTGCTCGAATGTCTCTTATCTTTGCCTCTCCGTAGCATTGATGAGAGGAGGATGCAGTCAGTTCGTACACAAGTGTTTCGTACACCAGTAGATTCGATCATTCGTAGACCTAAAAGTTGTTTAGTAGTCTATATGAAACTATAGTTGTTTTATACACTCAGGTCAGAGTTTAACTTGATGACTAGAGTTACGAAACGACACACCAGGTATATATGTACGAAAAACTCAAAATCTGTGTACGAAACAGCTAACAAAACCTGGGTGCGAAACAACTTGTGTACGAAACTCCCTGTATTGCTAGTCATCCGTATCCTTCACTTGACTCATTCTCTCCATCTCATCCTTGTCTCCTATTCTCTTCCTTCACTTCCCGCATCTTCCTCTCCCATATCATCTTATCTATACACTTCTAGCACAAGACACATTTCTTTTTTATTTGCACTTCACTCATTCCAGTCACTATAGGCATCGGCAGCATACCATTCATTGCACCCTTTATTTTAATTCACATTCCCCCTACAGCGTCCTGACCAACCATAAACAAACTCAACATGAAATAAACAACTAATAACATAACTTTATATGGCTTGTATATTAGAAAAACCTTCATCATGCGACCCTACGAACAGTGTGCGAGTGGTCTTCAGCAACCTTAGCACTACGGTGAACAACGAACAAATATGGCGGATGGATGTTCGCAAAGATCGTTTGATAATACCTCTAAACGCGTTACGAAACGTTCCAAGATCAATCTAAGTGCAAAGATGATCTTAGAGACGCGTTACGAACGTTTCGAACATCCGGCCCCAGGTCTTTTTCTTCCTTTGTTTTTCTAATAGACTCATTTCCCATTCGTAATTCCCTGCTGTCTCCTTGTACTCTTACCGAATTCCAACACTTTACATTGCTTATGGGTGTTAATTGAGGAACTCCACTTATTGCTCTGTAGGCTACTACTCTGATTGTTGATCCTTCATCACTGTTCTCATTGCCCTTGTCCTCAAGTCATCTTTGATCCATTTCAGCAGAGCATCTTTCTAGGAATGTACCGATGTATCGGTATCGGTGTATCGACCTGTTTTAGGGGTATCTGTGAAATATTGGCCGATACTGCTGATACTTTACGTTTTTTTTTCATCTTTTAAGGTGCATTGTTTGTGAGAAGAGATACCGGTATATACTCCAACAAAATAATTTTGTACCATATATAGGCTATTCATGTAATAATAAGCGACTTCTTGTTATTGTCGACCCCTGAGTTGAGAAAAAAGTCTGTTATATTAAAGACATAGCCTGTGTACTTGCCGGCCCCACAGTGCCCAGACTGGCGCTCACCAATGTCTGGAGCGCACCTACCTCAATAAGAAGTGGCGTAAGAAACTTATCTAGGAATAACACACGCCTTTAATCTACAAGAGGAGAATGTCAGAGAAAATAATAGTAGGCTACAGTATGTTTAACCCTAGCCTAACAAAAACATAAAGTGCAGCACTTACCGGGTAACGATAGTATGACAAATCCAACTGGTAAACATTAGTGTTGCCATTTTAGTTTCTGTTACACTATCAGCATGTCAGCATTTAACCGTTAAATATATGCAGTCATTGGATAGCAATAAACGTTACTGTTATATAGTTAGCTTTCCAGCGTATGCAATGTACTAAACACCTAAGAGATGATAAAGAAAAAGCCTTCGATATTTAAATATCGAGTTTGACTAACTCTTTGCCATGCTTACCCTTCCGTAACTAGTTACCCACAAAATTTCCTGCCATTGAGTTTATATTATGAGACGTTACTATCATTTATCACCAGTTAACACTAACTAATATACAATAAAATATTTAACAGATTGCCTGTTACTCACAATGAGGTGCCAGTAAAATAGACTGGGACCAAATAATTGGATGAAAATGACTCTCTGCAGCAGGACCGGTATTACCAAAGAGATCATAGTTAGAACGTTTATCATAGCTGGACAAAATGGCCTATTTTAGTCACAACTGGCTGGCGGATATCATAAATTGTGGGGGGACTATCACAAACCGCGCGGGAGGCTAAGAGTGGGTTCACCGAGTTCTAGCGTGACTATGATAACGGCTCCGCGACTATGATAAACTTTCCAGCTGTTAACAGGGCCGGACACAATAACAGCCTCAGTGAAGAAATATTCGCCCACATAGGGATGTGTTGAGTGAGCTGAATGATGCACAGCTGATTAGGAAATACCGAGTAGACCGTGTGAGGGCTAAGAGTGAGTTCACAGAGTTCTAGCGCGACTATGATAAACTTTCCTTCTGTCAAACAGGGCCGAGACACAATAACAGCCTCAGTGAAGGAATATTCGCCCACATAGGGATGTGTTGAGTGAGCTGAGTGATGCACAGCTGATTAGGAAATACCGAGTAGACCGTGTGAGGGCATATTTGTTCCTCACCAACTTTGTACAAACAGCTTTTAGATCGAAAACATCGCCATCTGGCAACTCTGTTTCGGTTTACACAGATACTGCTCAACGGTAGGCTACATCTATATGCTTTATTTCGGGAATGAATTATTACATTACTCTCTGTGTCACTGCCCTAAACATGTTATAAACATAAGGGAAGAAGTATCAACCCATAAAACGTGGTCAAAGGATGAATTTACTGATTATATAACCATTTTAAAGAAACAATGACGCTATATTTAGCAGACGCCTATGATAAACAATTGTTCTAGATTTCAAACTATGATAATGGCGTATGATAAAAATGTATCATATCCAAGAGTTATGATAAATATTTGTCATAAAAATCGCTTTTGTAAAAAGCGCGGTAAAAACAACAGTCCCATTCAGCTGTGGCGGGAAACATGCTGGCGACGTCACATGAGTAAGCCTCCCAGCCCTGCCTGATACAAATACACGTAGACACAGAAAAAAATATAGTACCTGAAGAATCTTGGGTGTTTCTGATATATATTTTTTTGCAATTTTTGTCATAGCTATGATTAAGTTTTGGTAATACCGGTCCTGCAGGGCCGGTATTACTAAAACTTAATCATAGCTATGACAAATATTTATCATAACTCTGGATATGATACATTTTTATCATACACCATTTTATCATAAGTTTGGAATCTAGCACAATTGTGTATCATAGGCGTCTGCTAAATATAGCGTCATTGTTTCTTTAAAATGGTTATATAATCAGTAAATTCATCCTTTGACCACGTTTTATGGATTGATACTTCTTCCCTTATGTTTATAAACATGTTTAGGGCAGTGACACAGAGAGTAATGTAGTAATTCATTCACGAAAATAAGCATATAGATGTACCGTTGAGCAGTATCTGTTAAACACGAAACAGAGTTGCCAGATGGCGATGTTTTCGATCTAAAAGCTGTTTGTACAAAGTTGGTGAGGAACAATATGCCCTCACACGGTCTACTCGGTATTTCCTAATCAGCTGTGCATCACTCAGCTCACTCAACACATCCCTATGTGGGCGAATATTCCTTCACTGAGGCTGTTATTGTGTCTCGGCCCTGTTGACAGAAGGAAAGTTTATCATAGTCGCGGAGCCGTTATCATAGTCGCGCTAGAATCGGTGAACCCACTCTTACCCTCCCGCGCGGTTTGTGATAGTCCCCCCACAATTTATGATATCCGCCAGCCAGTTGTGACTAAAATGGGCCATTTTGTCCAGCTATGATAAACGTTTTTAAAACTATGATTTTTTTGGTAATACCGGTAGGACTTGCTGTGCTGTACAAAAAGCGTACGATGTAAACAAACCACTCAGTTTCGAGTCAGTTGAAGGTCGCGTAGCGCACAGACTCCTTCCGACATACCAACCTTCCCGTGACGGGACTACACGAAGGGAAAAGCGCGGAAGGATCGACGTTACCCTGGCTTCCCGTGTAGCGCAGAGAACTCTCGTGGGGTCCCGTCAGGGGAAAGGGGAAAGGTGACATTTAACAATCTGGCCTAGGTGCCTGTGCACTAATGCCACGCTGCTCATACATACAAACTTACGGGACACTGCTTCACGCCACAAAAACCACCACAACGAACACACAGACATATTACACCCTCATTCCCTCCACCCGCTACATGCATGCATATATCGCCAAGCGCGTAACAATTCACGGGAAACACAAGACGGAGGGCCCCCGGGGCCCTCCGTATGTCTTACCGGCGGCCCGACGGAAGTGTAGGGACGTAGGGCCGCTGGGAATTTGCTCAGAGGCTCACCGGCGGGCCGCTCCCAGCGGCCCGCCGTAAGGCATATGACCATTTGCCCGCTGTTATATTACTGTTTGGGGAATATTTATGGTTATACTTTCTAAGTATATTGCAGATTAATAATGTTTTAAGGGGTTTGCACAACCCATTAGCCGATTAATAGACTAATGGGCTTTCAACATTATAAAACATTACTATATCTGCAATATATTTAGAAGTATAGCCATAAATATTCCTTTGTCGTTATCCAGTAATACGATGAAAGGAGATCAATAATTGCTACGGACATTGTTTATTTCAAATTTACAAAAACATCTTCTTTATTGGGTTTACATGCTGGTGTACGGGGAAAACACTGACAGCCATTAGAAGGATATAGGTTGCGGCGAACAACATAACAACATCCACCCACTTCTGCTTTTTCCCACTAACTGAATTCACTCACTGACACCAGCGCCCGGCGCCGTCGAGGAATTCCTAAAAAAACGTGTCGTACTGCAATTATTTATATTCAGTGTATTTCGATATAATGAAGGAGCGAAAACATGTTAAAAAATAAGTTGTCATTAGTTATTGACTGGTTAAGGGTGACAATTTAGACCTTTTGTGGTTTTTAACCCTTTTTAAGACTATCGTACGTCTGGCAGTTTAGTGCATTGATAACTGGGAAATTTTTTCAAAAAATATTCTATTCTAAATCATATATTATCCATGTTTAAATTTTCCATCATTCTACATATTCCTTATTAGGTGTACCGTTGAGATTGATGTGTTGATAATGTGTTGGAAGTTATTGAAATAAGGGAAAATATGACCTTCTGTTATTCCGTAATCTTTTCTCGGTTAATTAAACAAATGTTATTTTTATATGATACTAGCTACACACATAGGCTAACTGATAACCTTTTTCCATGTAAACTCCTTCCTATGTACGTAATCTCATCTTTATTTCTATGTATCTCTCGGGTTCCTGATTAAGCTGGAATTATTTGAAATAACGAATATATGATAATTTTATAAACTATTATAAAAACTTCTATAACAATTGTTTATAGCTTGAACAGGCCTAATAATAGTGATGGTACCGATATTGAGATACTATGTATATTACTGAGTTAAATATAAATATGAAATGAATATTTCCCACTACAAATAGTACCAGCGCCCAGCGGGCCTCCGGAGGATTGACGTCAATTAAGTTGCCGCCGCTTGTCACTACTGAATGTAATACTACAGCAAGATAATCATATAACTGTGTTTCAAAATGTTTCCATATAGAAATATTCAATTCTTCAAATTCTGTACATTAATTTCAACATCGTAAATTTTCCCGTCTGAAAATACACCAGCGGCCTTCGGAGGGCTGACGGAGGTAAATTGCCGCCGGCGGCCGCCGTTCGCCGCTCTACAGCCTACGTAGGCCCGCCGTGATGGTTAGCTGGGATGCTGGCCATAGTGTGTTGCGGAATTTGGGGGTAACTGGGGATGGGTATTTAAGACTGGTCAACGTTACTTGAATGATATTACTTGGGTATGATTTTATAAAAGATTACAACTGGGCTGGGGATTTTAAATTAGTCTTATGACTTCACTATATGATTATAGTGTGACCACGTCTCACTGCGGAGAGTACTGAAAAGGGGGATGTTTTTTAAGGGGAAAGGATAAGAAGGTTTAGGTTAAAGGGAAGTGCTGCCACCAGCCCTTTGGGGAGTAATTCACTGAATTACCCTGGGCACGTTTGATTAATATTAATATTAGATTGATCTTGGTAGTCGTGAATGGTACGTGGAATTATATCGAGTAAGGCTGAACTCTTTTGGAAGTGTGGGGAATTACTGTCCTAACACAGAATAATCACCTGGGGTTTTATAATAAACACGAGAACTATATTTGAAACATCATCCTATTATTCGCCATGAAACATTATTGTTGTTTGAGACCGTAGACACATACATAAACTCTAATCTGGAACGGGCAAGCTTCTTTAGAGCATAATCTCCCTTACAGAATCATTCTTAGAATTACCACCTATATACCCATCGACTGAGCACTATAGGTATACATTGAATATATATCTATATAGGAAAGAGAATGTGGAGTACGGAGTTGGGTGTGTGGATACACAATGACCATGTGTTCTTGAGAGGGAGGCGTGGGACGCCTCCCGTTGAAGCCTCTCCCTAGGTGAAAGATGGATGGAGACTGAGCGTCTCACGGAGTTATGGCCGTCTGCACAAAAGGGGAATTGTTTGAAAGATCTAGACGTGGCCTCAAATGAGTAGCTTATAATCCGAAATAACTATTTAAATAATGAAACTCGCGTACATAAGAAAAGGCTGTCTATAATACAAACCTGTTACTTTGATACTGAAGAATTTAATATGCTTAGTCTAATACCGAGAAAGGTATTATTTGTGGTCACGTCAAATGTCCGAACGCATTTAAGAGCGAGAGGGTATGAAATATGAAGCATAGAAATTTGGTAGGTTTTCATTTTAGCGTGTATCTTTACTAACACGTCCATGTATAACCATAACCGATAACGATGGGGATAATTTTGAAAGACATTAGATTCTGGGAGTGAAACTTGGTCTGACCAGATAGCTGGGAAAGATAAAAAGATCTGACATCATTAGTTATCACTGATCGCAGAATAATTATCACACGGAAACTTGCCTCGCATACGGGATGTCGGGGAGGGAGGAAGGGAAAGAAAGAAGGAAGAAAATGGCGGAAAAGGAAAGAAGAAAGACCAAAATGGTGGTTTAGGAAGAGGCGATGAGTCACCCGTGAAACAAAGAGAAAAAATTAACTACTGACAAGACATAGCTCGGGAATTTTATAATAATAATTTTCCTACTATCTCTCCCGAATAATGGGCATTACAATAGTGCCATATGACCTCTGATGTCTGGCACATTTACCTTTTTAGGCATTTAAATCAATCAATCAATCAACCATCGCATTGTTGAGGGTGAGAAGAAACTGTAGTGTAGTACAGTGAAATGTAAATCCCTACAGTGCATCCACTGCACCAAAAAAGGTTACCGTACCTGATTCTTCACTGGCTGCGTGAATACTGGCTTACTAAATAACTTTTGAACAATGTTTTCTGGGGTTGAGGTCGTTGCTTTTAATAACCCCCAAGTCTTTTTCTTAGGTAACATTGGAAATTTCATGTCCATCCATTGAGTGGGTTTAGGTAGTTAAATTGTTTCGTATAACGTAATGCATGAAGAGGTAATGTTGGAGGTTGTGTGGTGGTGGGGGGCCGTGTGTGTGTATGAACTGTGTGTGAGGCAGCGGGGTCGACCTTGAGCGCGGTTGGCAGGGTTGGCTAGACAGGAGGGGATGGGTGTGGGGTCTGGGGGGGAGAGCGGGCCAGAAGGACGTGGACGCTCGCGCACATTCTCCTGGCACTCAGAAAGGTTTGAGGCGTCAGTCGGGAGGGTCGTGACGCTCCAGAGGAGGAGGCACGGTGGTTGTGGTGTGGTGGCGTGGTGGTGTGGTTGTGTAGGGTGGTGTGTGGAAGGAACTGGGGACTGTAGTGTGAAGTCATCTCTACGGCAGTCTCCAAGCGGCTGGGAGATGGCTTACATACAGGTACTCTTGGTGTTTATTGTACCGTGCTTGTAGTGTGTGGCTTTCTCATTAAACCAAGAAATGCCTCAGTGTTTTCCTTCGCCTGTGTGTTGACCTCGTGATATACTTAGCTCGCCTCACCCTGATACACCGAGCCTGAGGAAAGCGCTGTAGAAGTAAGTCTTTTGCAGTGGTTATTGTAAAGTAACGCCTCTTCTGTACAGCCTACCTGAGACGCCCTGCAGTGGTTGGTGAGGTCCAAGAGGGAAATAGCGTAACAATTGGTGTCAGTGTTGGATTTTGAGTGTGTTAGGGTGAGAGCCGGTTGAGTGTAACACGAGGTCAAGATGGCGTCAGGCGGCGAGGTGGCGCGCTGCTCGGCTGAATGGAAACAAAGGCCCAAACAGCAAGGCTTGGGCGAGCCGAGTCAAGCTATGAGGAACATGTTCTAGGAGTTGATGAGCGGAATGAAGGAAATCATTGAAAACGTGAAAGAGGCAGTGAAAGAGGCAAGAGAGAAAAACAATGAAAACATAGAGGGAAATGATAAGGGAGGTCAGGGCATTAAGGCGGAAGAGCGGGAGGAAGAGCTGCCCTTGTCCCTAGGGGACGCCCCTGCAAAACCTGACGCAGGGTGAGGCGTGGGGTCGATCCGGGGAAAAAGCTGGTAAGGGTAGGCGAGGAAGAGCTGCCCTTGTCCCTAGGTGACCCCCTGCAGACCTGACGCAGGGTGAGGCGTGCGTTTTATCCGGGGAAGAAGCTGGTAAGGGTATGCGGAGAAGAGGTGCCCTTACTCGCCGGTGAACGCCCCGGCGGAGGTAGTTCCGGCTGAGTGGCGCTCCACTCTTCGCCTCCCTGCCCCCCCTTCTTCAGTGATGGAAAGGCGGCGTGGAGGGCCTGGCGGGCCCTTTTGCGGCGCTGGCACGCGGCGTAAAAGGAAGGAAGGGCCTTGCTGGGGGTTCTGCTGCCCAGACGGAGCGGAAGGGCAAGAGGCCCGCTCACTTCGCCTCGGCATGGGGTCACCAGAAGAAGGCCGCATGCGTGTGGAGCGAGGAGGCCGCGCTGCCAGCAGGGGAGCCTCGGAGAGGGCCCGGATGAAGGAGACGTCCCCATACCTGCCTCTGCTGCGCTACAAGAGGATGGCGAAACGCAGTGGGTGGCTTCCGCCGAAGCTGTGGCAGGTGGCGGTAACGGCCTTTACGATGGTGGAGGGGGGGCACCGACGTGCCTTCTACCAAGCAGAGCCAGCCACAGCAGGTTGCGTTAAGTCCTGCCGCACCTTCACCGGCGCTTTGCAGTGGAGGGCATGGTCCGTCGGGGGGGTCGTGGCGCCTTTTTCCACCGCGAGACTAGAGCAGTGGGAACAGGGGGGAGCTGTGGGGGGTCCAGTGGAGTGTGTTCTCCGGATTTTGGTCACCTCTGAGGCGGGCCCAGGGTAGAGGAAGTCCCTGTGGTTCGGGTAGCCTGTGGTTGAGGTAGCAGCTCGGTGTTTCCTGCTGGGGATGTCTCGCGGGCGGGGAAAAAAGGAGGGCTGCCTAGTGTGACCTTCCAACACTGAAGGCTGCTGGTGTGGGGGATGGCGATGTAAGGTCTTGCAGCTCAAAGTGGGGGTGGCTTTGTGTGTGGTAGATGTAGTGGTGAAGGGAGGTGATGGGTTTTTATTTGGGGGGGAGGAGGTGACGTGAGGCGGTGACTGCAGCGCGGGGCAAGGCCTTGGCGCGATGATTTTGTGTGGTGGGGTGATGTTTGGGGGTGGTGGAGGTTACGCACGTTGTGTGGGTGTGCTGCAGAGGTGGGTGCAGGGGGGGGGGGGGGTATTCGCTAGGCGTTGGGCCAGCGAGGAGGAAAAGCCGCAGGATGGGGCCTGCGGGGGGGTCGAGGTAACCCTTCTGCAGTAGGAGCCTCTGTTTAGGGGCCCAGCGGCAACCCTGTGGTGTGGTGGAGGTTGTTGTGGTGATGTGGTGGGGTGGAGGCTGCTGATGTGGTGGAGGAGACATGTGATCTACTCCAGGTTGTTGTGGTGAAGAATTATGTAATGGATGCATGCCCATGAAGAAATTTAATTATGTTTGTACATGTATTATGTTTCTGTATTTTTTTAAGTGCTATTTAAGTTGGGGTGTCTTTTTGACCGAGACGGTCAAGTTGTAAAAAGGGGGGGTAATGTTACGTATAACGTAATGTATGAAGGGGTGGGTTGGAGGTTGTGTGGTGGTGGGGGGACGTGGGTGTGTTGAACTGTTTTGTTTAGGGGCGGGGTCGACCTTTATCGGGTTGGAATGTTGGCTAGAGGGGGGGTGGTTGTGGGGTTGGGGCGGGAGAGGGGCCGGGAAGGCCCTGGACCTCCGCCATTAAAAATTCTCCGAGGGGGTACTCGCGAGGTTTTTTACCAAAGTGAGTTGTTTTGAAAAAATAAAATTTTTGGGCCAAACTTGGGGTGTCGCGAGTATGGTCTATACGTCTAAACTTGAACTTGAGTTGGGGCTTGGGGGGCACCCCGGAAGCCTTTTTCCGGCGCCATATTAAACAAACCCTTTTCCCTATCCGTGATAATGATTTCGCCATGAAGCGGTCTTTTGAATCCCGAAACATATAAAAAAACCCTGAAAACTACCGAAATATAAAAAAAAATACAAAAAGCCCAAATTTTTGTAGTTTTTATGCCCAAATACAAAATAGGTATAAAAGTATACTGTACTAATTTAAAAAACGTTTTTTGGTGATTCGGTATTAACTTTTAAATCCCAAAATACATCCAAACACATCCCCAAAATATACCGTATGTGGTATGTTTTTGGGTGATTTCGGTGGGGGACACCCCCCAGGGCACACACGCCTTGGAAAAAGGACGAGGACTACCCCTCATTTTCTGAGATCTGACTAGGTTTTCCTTGCAAAAAAGTAGTATTTTTTTCTGATGGGGGTTTTTTAAATAAAAATTTTCCCGCAGAAGTTGGGGCGCCAACCCCCGGGCAATCGCGCACATCAAATTATTTTTTGTTAACCCTAAATAGCTAAAACAAAACCTAACCCAAAAAACTATTTTAAAAGCCTAACAAACCTAAACCAAAAACCTTAACATAAACTTAAATCTAACCTAACCAAAACTAAACGAATTTAACCAGAAATTTATATATAAAAAAAGTTTTTTTTTGGTTTTCCCCGTTAGTGAATAATTTTGCACAATATACTAAACCGAAAATAATAGAGAAAAAGAAAGCTGTGAGGCCTGAAAGTCTGTGCTGACGGCGGTAGGGGGCCCCCCATTTTCGTCCTTATAAAAACCCCGGCGATGAGACATATGGGCCCTTTGAGGGCCCTGACATTTTCAAATAATTTATTTACATTAATGAAATTCCGGGGTCTCCATGACAACAGGGGTTTTATTTTAAAAGTTACCTTTCCCCAATTAAGTTTCCTGACGAGGAAGAAAATATCTTGGGGGGGGACTGCACAAGAAAAAAGGGAATGAAGTTGGGGGGCACGTGTCGCAGTGGAATCAAAGCAGAGGAAAAGGGAACCACCCCTAAAAAAAAAGGGGGCTACTTATTCCAATTTATTTTTTGGCCCCGTGGGCACTTCAGGGGAAATTTTGGGCACAGGAAATCTGCTCTATGGGGACCCAGGAGATCCATTGCCTGTTACGGATAAAGCTTTTGGGCTGCGATCCTGCCGCCCTCGTATCCCTGTTGGCGAGAATATTCAAGTTTTTATGTCTTATACAAAAGGGAAACATTTTTCTTTCCCCAAACCAACCCTTGACTTTTGTCCCTCCCTAACCTTAATTCCCTTACAAAGCATTGCAAGCTTTGATGGGATTAATCTCTAAATGCAAAAAAAAAACGGGTTTAAAAAATGATTTAAAAGAAATATTGGGTCCCGTAATATCAAAATCGTAATTGGAACTGTCGCCGAAAATAGGGGAAAATTGCGGGCGTGAAAAATTTGGGTTTAAATTTGTACTTTCAAACCCGTAAAAGAGTATGAGGTCAAAAAAACTCTTTTCCCCCTGTATTTTATGTGTTAAGACTGATGGTACTTAAAACTCGGAAATGCCTTATTTTGCAGTATCGCCCCCTTCATAACAACCCGGGGACCCGTCGGGGAAAGCGGGTTTGGGCGGGGGGAAAAGGCAACTGTTTTTTACTTAGAATTTTGTGGATGACGTAAAGTTATCGGAAAAACTCTACGGAAAAACATAAGCCCCGGGAAAAATATAAAAATAAAATAAATAGTCTACGGGGGAATTACTTTCCTAACCCCAAAAAAACTCAACAGTTAAACAAAATTAATAAGTACAGGGGGCTTGGTTTTTTTAAACCCAACAAAACTGGGGGGAGCGGGGGCCCGGACCCCCCCTAGTTACAACCTAACCTGGGCGGGTTTGGGCGAGAAGTAACCCAAAGCAGAGAAAAAAACAGATAACTGTAAAATATGCATTTTCAAAAGATTTTAGTCGATCACATCTTTAACGCTTTAAAAAACTAGGAAAAGAGACTTCAACCCCTTTTCTTTATTGGTTGAAAGTCCAAATTACCAAAAATTTGGGAAAATGCCTACGGTTGGGAACGTTTTCCCGTTTATCGTGTTCACAATGTCTGTTTCTCCTTACGAACCCAACACTTCATTCCCTTATTTAAAAACCGTCTCACCCATAAAAAATCACTTTTAACAATTTTTTTGTACTGAGAGGCAGGAAAACACACAATAACATGGAGCTCTTTTAAATTTTGTGTCTTTTTTGGGTATTCACCCATATTTCTAAGTTAGGGTGGTGTGGGGGGACACCTACTATTTGTGGAAAAAAAATTCAAAAAAAATCCTTTTTACCTGAAGAGGCACACTGTGCCCAAAACAAACTTTACAATATGGGCCCCCCTATGGGACCCCCCATGAATATTAATCAGATAAAAGGGTCATTTAAGGTTTTTTTAAAAATTTTTGGGGGACCCCGTCCGGGGGCCCCCCACGAGGGGGGAAACCCGGGTCAGGGTTGGGGGGGGCCCCCATGATATTTTTTAAAATCATATACATCAAAATTATTGTGTTTTTTTTTTCCTGAAATCAAAATATATGCTAAGCCTAGACAAAACCCCTTTTATTAGGTATGAAATGAAAGATAAGTCATATAAAAAGCATTTATTAAAAAAATAGGTCTAGTATTTTTATGTCACTATTCGAAGGCCCTCATGAAGGCATGCAGCGGGGGAAACACCTTCACCCGGCGCCTGCCCCTTGGGGATGCCCTTTGGGGGCACCAGGCCACCCTTGCAGTTTTGGATCAACAGAAGCTTTCTAGGAGGAGGGAAGGGAAGTGTCTCGGGGGGTTCGGACTTCATCCCGGGGGAAAGAAAAGGGTTTTAATTTTCCTCCCCCATGATGGCCAAAACCTGAGCCAAAATAGCACCTAATGTGCCCACACCCCTTCCCTCCCCCAGCTTCAGCTGAACCAAACAAAGTCCCCCCCCCTGTGATGTTTTCGCAGCAAAAGGGTTTTTTTGA
>JACEEZ010016514.1:71999-109608 GCA_016584305.1 Chionoecetes opilio
TGCTTAGGTTAGACCTAATGTACATATCTGGCAAAAAATATACTTAAATTATGTTCCAAATATATCCGAAAATGTGCCACATCTTGGAAATATCCGAAAATATACATACAGTTGAACCTGCCAGGTGAGTCTTTCGGTCGTGCTGGCCATTCCTTTTGTTTGTAATGTTTGCTGTCCGCTCTAGAGTCCCACAAACAAAGAAAACACATGTGCTTAGTGTAACCTAACTGGAGTCCTAGAGGCAAGGAGATTACCTTCAGGTCCCCACACAGATTCCACTGATGTTCTTCATATTTAACAGCAGATAACAAAGTCTTCATAGTTTCATAAGTTTCACTCATTTCATGGCCATGCGCAATTGGAACACTCGGAAGCTTATTTCCTTTATGCAGAAGAACGGCCTTTAGCGTGTTTTTTTCTGAATCTATGAACAGCCGCCACTCACTCTTATCATGAGTGTCAGACTCACAAAGTTGTTCCATGAGTGTGTCAACATCAAAGCAGTAATAGAGCTTGTGTTCCATCTTGAAGAAGCTCGAAAGTTCTTTATGTCTACGACGAAACGTGGTGATGAGAACTCCTTCTTGTAGCAAATTCCATTCCTTGAGACGAGATCCAAGGAAGGACTTCACTTTTCTCCTTGGGTAGATCTAGGTCCCTAGCAAGGTCATGTAGCATTTCCTGACTGATGAATTTGGGCTCTCTGTTGTCTGCCATTTCTTGAAAGTCTGTATCCATGGGATTATCCTCCTCGTTCGAATCTGATTCACTTATAGCACTTGCAATTGGAACATTTGGAACTGGGAGATCAGGACCATGTGGCACAGGCCTGATGGCAGAAGGTACGTCAGGATACCTGATTTTAGCTCGCGTTTTTACTGAATATCCTTTGATGTTAGTGAGGCAGAAGTAGCAGTCAGTACTGTGATCCTTTTGTTCACGCCAAACCATTGGGATGCCGAATGCCATGCCTGATGGCCGTTTGCCACGCATCCATTCATTCAAGTGGTTCACACAGGGGCTGCATGGTACGTGAGGGGCCCACTTCTTATCTTGATCACCTATACGGCACATGAAATAATGCAGATAAGCTGCTTTAACATTCTTTGTAAGAGGTTTCTTCAGACTGTCAGGGGTAAAAATTCCACATATGTAACAAAAACTGTCCGATGCATTCACACAGTTACGGCGCTCCATCACAGCCCGGTACAAGGTACTATATACGGTAAACCAACTAAAATTAGGACTCCACTAAATCAAACACATCATATCTGCAAAGTAAAATAAAATGTTTAAACATATGTCAATAGCTGTACGATCAGTAGGTAAAAATGTACTACACAGCCTGCTCGCCAATACGCAGCGCGCACACCCTCCCCTGCTCACTGCACAAACCACACTGACTCAAAAACACTGCACTGTCCTAAATAGGCTTGAGAAAAGAAAAGATTAAGAATTTAAAATGAAAACATTGGTGAAACCTATTTCTGCTGATTTTACCCATATTTTTTCATGAATTGCGTCTGGTTCTCAAAAACTGGACGTGATAGAGTTAATTGAACATCATATTCGAGTTCAGCAGGGTCGATTTACCTATAATCAGCTTCATTTAGTCCAGAACCATATCTTCGATTTTTTTTTGTCGACCAGTGTTTTCTATAGCGTGATTATTGCTTCCGTGTCAGAGACCAATCTCTTTGTGCAGAGAGCATTACTGAGGTCACTGTCTCTGGCATGGAGGCATACATTACACACTTGATCTAATCCTAAAGCCCGTGAGCCTTGGTTTAAGAGGAGGGGTAGGTATTCAGAAGAGGAATTTCATCAAAAAATACGAAAATTTGGTTTTGGCATCTTCAGACAGCTGAAACACCACCCAACTTTCGTGCGTATTTTAAATGCCCTACGCGCGTTTGTTACCTGGGGTCACAGCTATTCAGATATCCCACTGCTATCACCAATTATGTTACCCTTATCTGTGTGTTGTTACAGGTAACAGGGGTCACAGCTATTTAGATATCCCACCGCTGCCCCAATTATGTTACCCTTCTTAGTATGGTTATTTTACGGATAACGGGTTCACTCCATGTTGATACTGGTTGACTAACCTGTAAGGGGTGATTGCCGGATGACGCCCTCTTGACGGGCTGGTAACTTGCTTCGTTGCCAAGAGGTACACGTCAAATAAAGTGGTATGTATGGGCTTAACGTGGTCGAGCGGTTTTTACGTAATTTATAAGTATTCTTAGTGCCAAAGGATTCGAGTAAGACAATATACTACAAAATATATATATTGTATATATATGTACACTTGTGAAGGTTTATACCTTAATAATGTCACGCTGTTCGTTAAGTAACGGCCAATGAACTAGTGTCTAATAGACAGAGCCAAAACAGTTAGTTTCGTGACAAGGTACTCTCACACCTCCTGGGTGTGGAGTACAAACAGACACTCTGAAAGGTGTCGTGAGTAGGAGCGCCCTGTAACGCGTCTCCTGGTGATCTCTTGTATTCTGTCTCTCTCCTCCGGCCAGTTGCAGCATATAAGGAAGGGAGGACGGAAGTGGCAGGTTCCGGTGTTCATGTCTCTCAGGCCTGTTGTACTCTCGTAAGCGTCATCATCCTTGGCCAGAGCGCTGAGATGACACGCACACAACTGTGCGTGCAGTCCGGAACCAGGGGCGAGGTGTGTCTACGTGTTGCATCAAGACACCGGGTTGACTGTCCACGTCATTCTTATGGGCCATGGCGTGATACTTCGTCAACGTAACCTCATCAAAAGGTGTCAGCATTCAGCATCCGCTAGGCGACACTCAGACACTCGGACATCCTGTCTTAGTATAGATTAACACATAAATATATAATCAGTACGCTAATATCGCTTTCCCCTTATAACAATGCGTCCTCGCATTGTATAAAGACATGTATACCTAACTGGTGTTACATCGTTGTGTATCTATACCGATTCTCAGTGTTGCCAATCCTTACAAATACCTATACAAGGTGAGGGTTTACATGACAACATAACAAAGAGGAATGTTTGGTATAACAGGAGTAATGATATAAGGACAGTGCACTTAAGGTCATCAATAAACTGGTAAAATACTTTACAACAGAATCTAAACATGAGTTATTATAATAAAAATGAACTCAAAGTCTGTTAGTAATGTGTTAATATCCCTGCAAATATTAAGAAGTGCGTTTGCCAAAACTCTACCGCGTAGTCACTTAATAACACTGGAAGTGTGGAGTGAAGATAAAACACAGCAGGGCCTTGAGCACGTGAGTAATAGCACTGGCAGTTATATTTATTTCATTCATTTATTATTTATATTTTAAGACCTGCTTCTTTAAACTTAAGGAGTAGATACGGCTTGTAATGCTAATAAAAATATAGACTCCTGGTCTGTAATATAAATGTTCACGTTAAGATATGCATGTATGTTATTTCATTGCATATCAGAGAGTAATGTACTTATTTAATCATTCTCTAAGAAGTGATAAGAGCTGCCTTCAGCTAGAATAGTATTCTAAACAATAAAATGTGCATAAAGAGTGCCAATGGCAGTAATTAATCTCTTTTGACACGAGTGCCTGTAGCACTTGGCTGCTAAATTAATAGTTTTTGTGTTATAATATCCTTACATAGACAAAAATATTTCCTGGCAGATAAACTTGGCAAAATAGCACTAGTGGCCTGAGGAAGAGTCTTCGGCAGGGGCAAAAAAATACTACCTGCAACGGATGTGTTAGAATTAGACTTTGAGTTAGTAGAGGAGATAATCTGAGGTGCAGTAAGGTTATTTTATGTTACAAACGGAGGTATTCGAAGGTGATTACAGTTATCCCTCAATTCAAGAGTTAAATCCTCAAAAAAAAGGTTAACTTCCCTGTACTGTCATTTCCTGCTTCCTCAGAGACTAGGAGTACATCTGCTATACTTATACATACTAGCAAATAATTCACTCACATTCTAACTTTTGTTTAAGAGTCAATAAATTCATAAGTAAAACTTTAATTAAGTTAACTATTATCTCCCATCTCCTGACTTTTAAGGCAATTCAAGAAGGAGAATTGATATATATAATATATATATATATATATATATATATATATATATATAATATATATATATATATATATATACTATATATATATATATAAATATATATATATATATATATATATATATATATAAGGGAAGCTAACAAATTATTAAGAATTACAAAAAATTATGAAATATTAGCGGTAAGCATATTTAAAACATCTATAGAAAAATAACTAACAAATTAATTACTTGAAATTCTTTCACATGGCTATTTAAGCAAAAACAAATGAGAAAATACATATCTCACAGCTAAGTGTTATTTATGTAATCGAGTGGCGTTTTTAAAGTATGTCTCTTGTAAGGTCAGCTAGATGTTGTATACTCACTAACATTGTGTAGAGTCAGCACAGGCAAGTCCTTCCGTACTGCTGAATCAGAAGGGGGTTTCTCCAAGGGCGTTGGTACAGATGTGAAGAATGCTGACTAGACAGGCTGGGTGGCTGGCTGGCTGTAAGGCTGAGTGGCGGAGTGGCTGTCTGGCTGACTGGCTGGCTGCTGGCTGCTGGCTGTGAGGCTGGCTGGCTGTTGACAAGGAGTTTGCTGAATTGGAAGTATTGGAAATTAAAGAATCGGCTAGTTGTACCTCTCGTCTTGTCTTCATTATAAAAATTCAAATCTTGTCCTCCCGTCTGTGCCATGATAAAAACGTGTACGTCTTGTCCTCGTCCTCTTGATATCCTCTTATTCCACGCGTCCTCGTCCTCGTTCTTGTCCTCTTGAAAAATCTGTAGTCCCGGAGCAATTAATGCAAGAGAATCTTGTCCTCCTGTCTATATACAGAATTTGTGGTGGATGGAGCAGTGACTGATACAATGGCAAGAGGAGTGCTGACTCGCTTCCGCGAGGTCAGGTTTTGACACAGCATGATTGAGCAATCTTCGCACTCTCTTACCTCTCGCTTGTCTCTCTCTCAAGCTTCCTTTGTTTACTTGTTCACTTGCTCATGGTATATTCCACCTCGTCACGTGTATTAATTAGTATGTACTCGTCCAGTTATTCACTTAAGGCACGTAACTTATATTACAATTTGATGTTGCCACATACCACCGTTGTCGTCTTTATATGTTACGACATTACCATTATGTCTTGTAACGCAACACTCTGCGTGATGTAATGTTATCTCATTCCACCGCTATTTCACCAATTATGTTACCCTTATCTGTGTGTTGTTACAGGTAACAGGGGTCACAGCTATTTAGATATCCCACCGCTATCACCAATTATGTTACCCTTATCTGTGTGTTGTTACAGGTAACAGGGGTCACAGCTATTTAGATATCCCACCGCTGCCCCAATTATGTTACCCTTCTTAGTATGGTTATTTTACGGATAACGGGTTCACTCCATGTTGATACTGGTTGACTAACCTGTAAGGGGTGATTGCCGGATGACGCCCTCTTGACGGGCTGGTAACTTGCTTCGTTGCCCAGAGGTACACGTCAAATAAAGTGGTATGTATGGGCTTAACGTGGTCGAGCGGTTCTTACGTAATTTATAAGTATTCTTAGTGCCAAAGGATTCGAGTAAGACAATATACTACAAAATATATATATTGTATATATATGTACACTTGTGAAGGTTTATACATTAATAATGTCACGCTGTTCGTTAAGTAACGGCCAATGAAACTAGTGTCTAATAGACAGAGCCAGAACAGTTAGTTTCGTGACAAGGTACTCTCACACCTCCTGGGTGTGGAGTACAAACAGACACTCTGAAAGGTGTCGTGAGTAGGAGCGCCCTGTAACGCGTCTCCTGGTGATCTCTTGTGTTCTGTCTCTCTCCTCCGGCCAGTTGCAGCATATAAGGAAGGGAGGACGGAAGTGGCAGGTTCCGGTGCTCATGTCTCTCAGGCCTGTTGCACTCTCGTAAGCGTCATCATCCTTGGGCAGAGCGCTGAGATGACACGCACACAACTTGTGCGTGCAGTCCGGAACCAGGGGCGAGGTGTGTCTACGTGTTGCATCAAGACACCGGGTTGACTGTCCACGTCATTCTTATGGGCCATGGCGTGATACTTCGTCAACGTAACCTCATCAAAAGGTGTCAGCATTCAGCATCCGCTAGGTGACACTCAAGACACTCGGACATCCTGTCTTAGTATAGATTAACACATAAATATATAATCAGTACGCTAATACGTTTAAGGGCTCAAACGTCAGTGAGTGTTGCCATATCATCTAATACAAATTTAGTTTTCCAAATTTTTTTCTCAGATATCTTGTTATTTTATCTGAAAAAAATAAATGGTTGTGGTTGCTGTACGATACAGCAACCACAAGAGAGTAGGCTTACTGGGGAAACTCTGGGGGGAAAAACGCGTTTCTCAAACTATCCCTGAGGTAGTGTGGAAGAGTTTGAATAAAGACAAGGCCTTCTAGTAGGGCCCTGATAAGGGTATGATGGTTTTTTATTATTTATATTTGGTCTATTACATGAAAAGGCCCATCGCCGCTAAAATCACCGACAAGAATTGCTATGGATACTTGCATTCAAAATGCTGTATCTTTTTTTTTTATTGGTCAATTTCTGATATATTTATTTTATTGGAATCTTTAATAAAAGAGATATATAACTTACCGCCAGAAATTTCTGTTAAATGGAATTTTTTTATATGAGTAATTTGTAGCATCTTTTGAGGACCCGTTTTTCTTCATATTGACTTTTTGTGACTGGTTTCCCACATACTTCTATACGACTAACTTGGTCAATTTTTAACCATTTGAATTTTTGAAGTTGCTTGTGATGCAGCTATGATATAAAGAAGGATGCATCTTGCCAAATATTGATATATAACAAATAATGTCTTAAGCAATCAATGACTTTCTTTTTCTTTTTTTTTAAAACTTTTTCGAAAATTGTATATATCGTAAAAACTAATAAACACTTCACATTCCGCATCCATAAATTAGTAGAATAAACTTCTTCTTAAAATGACCTTTACAATAATCATATAAGTACAAACCTAAAGGAGAGAGAAAGGCTTGAAGAATGTACGTTTTTAAACACAAAAAAATATTATCATAAAACAACATTTTTCATCACAATGTCTTATTTTTGGTTTGAAGCAGTCTTGTACTAGCTCCAACATGTGTTTATAGTTGTCAATAAAATTTCAACCATTTCTTTCTATTGATGGACCTGAATGCTACCCTTCACCTTGACTCATTTTGTTCTAGTGATATCCAGGGAAGACAGACGCGCTCACAGAACGTTTACCTACCCATCCATCTCCTGAGCTTTGGCCGTTTATTATGTATCCCTGTAATCATCCAAAAGATATTTCTTCAACTTAATACAAACTCCTTCATCAATAGAAAATGTTAATATCTCTCTAGTTCCAACTCTTCTCGTGATTTCTATCACCACTAGCCAAAAACCCCTCCAACAATTATATTTCCTTTCAATCTTTCTCCTCCCTATGCTTTACAAGATGGCTCCACAGCTTTCTCATTTATTTTTATATAGCTGAAATCTCCTCGATCTTTGTTTCATAATTCCATTCTGGATGAAGAAGACTTATTTCCCTTCTCATCCACTCTCTGACTATAATATAAATCTGGCTGCTGCTGGATGCCAAGCGGGCTAGCTTAGGTTGGCGTCATCATGGCCAGCCAGCAAAGAGTGGGCGAGGCGATGTCAGTCTTATTGCTTCATTATTATAATTGCTTGTTATTAAATTCTTCGGAATGGTTGTTTTATTATATCCTCTCGGGCCTTGATCCTCTAAATGCTTTACGGTCTATTGACGGAGTTCCTTCCTATTCTTCTCAAAACCTGTGGTTGTAATGCATGCGCCCTGCCTATTCAAACTTTTCCGTACTTTGTCTGAGTATACTGCCACCTTCCCTCTCGACCCTGGAAAGTTTGGCTCACCAGCAATATGTTCCTAAGAGAGGTTAATCGCTCTAATCATTCAAACTACCGTCCTATAGTTTTGACTTCAGTCTTCCTTAGATGTTTGAATCTATTGTTATTAAACCGCATATGGGGTGAGCATAGTAGTTTTTCCAAAACAATTCACAGCATCCTCTGAATCCGCACAACTTTGGAGCTTGCTTCAATTACATCAATTGCGATAAACTCAAGATTTGGGTACTTGAGCTAGACATCTGCAAAAATGAAAAAAAAAAAAAACAAAAAAAAAAAAACGGCAGGACATTTTACGTGACATACAAAAAAAGCGGAACAAACATAATAAAAGCGGGGACATTTCATTTATATTAAGTAACGTTTACAGAGCGGTACGGTGTTGGTTATGTTGAGTGAATCAGGTTTGCTTCTTCGTGACACTTATAGCTCAAAGAACACGATTACTTCATTTACTGGACCACTTCCCGACTCACCTACAAAATTCAAATAAACTGAGCATGGGTTACATAACTTAAACTGGGAATAACATTTACGCGCTCAGAACTAACTTACATTTATTGAGAGCCATAGCAAATACAAAGCGGTTATTAAGCCACTTTCACACACTCTACCCAGCACTAATCCTCATATCGGCCATCAATATAACCTACACACGTTAAAAAATTACACGCTGAAAATGTATGGAGATAATGTTTCCCTCATGCCCAAATCCAAAGTAGCCGTGCCTGACAAACTGGCGTTCCCACGCCCAAGCGTTTGTCCTGTCTTTGGTTGGCGTTGCACACGCCACACAAAGCAGAACAGGATAAGCGTGGAGCAGGAAATTTTTGCATGAGTACAAGTGGGACTCCCCAAGAAGGTCTTTGAAAGGATGGCTAGGAGCCGGTCTGGAGTATCACTGTGTCAGACAGTAACTGTGCATTGTGTGGTGTCGGCCATATGTGTAATATAAGAATAAACCCTCAGGGTTGTTGTTTCACTCTCGGTTGAAGCAAGGAGGTGGAGCTTAACCTTGTAAGCGTGCCGATCCATTAACCAGACAGATCAATTACCCTTCCCGGCTACCCGCGCGCCAGTTGACGTCACACAGGAAGCATTGGCTCCGTGGGCGGACAGTTTGCCTACGGACAATTTGCCCTACGACAATTTTGCCTACGGACATTTGCCTACCGGCAGTTTGCCTACGGACGTTTGCCTACCGACATTTTTCCTCGACAGATTTGCTACCGACAATTTGCCTACCGTACACTTTGCCTACGGGCCAATCTTTGCTACTGACACCTTGTTTTTGCCTCAGTGTTTCCACAGGAAGAATTTTTCTGTTACCTTGGACACTCAGACTTATAGGATTAACCTACGTAGATACAGTATAAGGTCCGCAGCTGCAATAATGTCGCCAGGCGCCAATATTACAATTATAGCTCACTACTGATGTTGTTGTAGCCACTGAAGATGATACAACAGTAAGTTCATATCGGTGACAGACAACTCGTACCGGCGGACATTCATACCGGACATTTCATATCATGCTAATTTCCTGGTGGAACCCGACGTGGTTTCGACAAGGGGATGCTTGGCAGCCTTGTTGACTCAAGAATGGCGTTTGACTCATGCATCGTGAGTCACTCTGGGATCTTCTGCGACTTCGAGGTAAGATTCCTGCAGGGACTGTTGGTTTGAATAACTTGTCTGTATTCTGGGACTGAGAGTGCTGGGTGAATGTGGGGCGGCTGTATCCGGCTTTTCTTCCTGTTGAACTAATCAGGAGTGAAGAGCACGGTGCGTCCCTGGCCCCATCACTTTTTCAACGCTTTTATGGACTGGGTATTGGACAGGTTGTAGATCAAACTGATGTGTGGATCATCGTCGGCAACACCTAAGATCACTGATCTTGTTTTTTGCCTGATGTGCAGTAATCTTTGCTGATCGCTTGGAAGGTCCTGGTGATGGCTCTCGAGGCGCTGCACGAGGAGCAAGCCCTTTGGGACTTTAGGTCTCCGTGGCTCCAGACCAGGTCCAGGGTGTTTGGAGACTTACTAGATGAAGCGTACAGCCTGTTCATGCGTGTGGCGAGACATTGAGATCTTGGAAAGTTGACATCCCTTGGTATCGCAGTCCAAAATGACGGCGGGTCACGTCAAGAAGTTTTACGGCGTTGGCATAGCCCCGGTGTTATGGACTCGCTACCAGCGGGATATTTTGGCGTTGTCAGGTACCTGTGCAGTAAAAACAAAGAATCCGGGGATCTTCAAATCGCTTGTGAATCCCTGTCGCTTACTCTATGGTTGTGAGACCTGGACACTAAATAGTGACTTGAAGAGACGAATCCAGCCTTTGGTATAAGTGTCTTCGGCAGCATCATGGGTATCACTGGGATGATTACAGTGTCAAATCATCGATTGCACCGTGATAAACTGAATACAGGCCTATTCTGCATAGTCCCGTCATCCCAACTTCGGCTTATGGGCAATGTGGCACCGCTACCACTGAAACTGATCCTTCTCATCGGGTTGTATCTGTAAGGACAATCCGGCCGTGGAGAGGCCAAGGGGGGCGCCCACAATGCTTCGTGGCTGGGGCTAGTTGATGTTCTTGGCCGAGAGCTGCTTGGTATGGGAAGGAGCCTGCAATGGTAACTTCGCGCGTGGTGAGCCCTCCCAGGGAGTGGCGTCGTAAGGGTGGCGATAGCGACCGCGCCTCCCCGGCGTATGCCCCCAATGATTGATTGATAATTATAATTCATACCCCGGAAAATTCGTCGCAAATAGACGTCTCATATATTCTATTTTTTGCCATATTTGTTTTGTTGTTTGTTGCCTATTATTTTTTCAAAACTTGTATATTGATTGAATGAGCTTTTCATTATGTAATTTGGGGGTTTGAGGGCAGACTGCTGAAAATCTTTTTCATCTTTGAGTTTCTAGTGACTTTAAATATACGGTCAATAAGTGACCCCCCCTTTCTATATTCAAATAGTTGCCTGCGGGAAATATCAAGGCTTATATTTTTTCAATTTCCTTGAAAATGAAATTGAATGGTTTTTTCTGTATACTGCATATAGTTTTACCGTATGAGATAGGTATATTATCGTATGAAATTACTTTTTTGTTCTGTTAGAAGAGCTTAAACTGGCCATATATTTTTTTTTTCTAAAATTTTCAATTCGTTCGATTAATTTTTCGTGCTTAAGGTTATCAAATGGACTATAGAGAAAGAGAAAAATTTAGAGAAATATGAGGAGGGAGGGAAATGCACTAGTTTTTTGTATAAGTTAATATTCACTATGAATATTAGCTTTTGGGTATGTAATCTGGTAAAATATTTGTCTGATTGAAAACGTATGAAACTATATATGATCTTTTTTATGTCTACCCTTTGTAAAATGTCAATAATGGTAATTGTATCTATAAAGAAAATGCCCACTTTTTGGGGCTTATGTAACATTACGCTTTAGGTATATTGTTTTTGAAATTTTATCTTGTAACTTTTTGCCTAATTATAAACTTTAATAGAGAACTATTTCTGCGTTTTTTTATGATCTATATTTTAATAATCGTTGTTTTTTTCTGTATCTATAAGGAAAGCCACTTGTTTTTGAGTATAATGTAAAAATATTATGCCTTATGATATACTTATTTTGGGTTGTGTCTGCTAAACTGTTTGGCGATTTTAAAAACTAAAAACTAATAGAATACTATTTATAGATTGCTTTTTTATGATCTATCTGTTGATATAATCTTTTTTTATGTATCTATAAGGTAAATGATCTTTGGGGGCAGTATAAGGGAAATTATGAATTTAGATCTAATTTTTGGTTGTATCTGTTAAGACCGTTTGCCTCTCACTCAATACGTATAGAAAACTATTTATACTCTTTTTTGTTTATGGTCTATAATTTTGATATCGAAATGATTTTTGTATCTCTACGGAAAAATGCCACTTTTGTAAACCTTCATGTAAAATATAATGCAAGATTTATAATACTTTGCCTGTATCTGGTAACTAATTGCCTGATTTTTAAACTCAAGGCACACCATTTTTTTATTTTTTAAAGTCTATATTTTAATGTGTATGATTTTTTTTGTATCTATGTTTTAAAAAAAACTTGATCCAGCACCCTTCATATTTTCTGATCTTTTGATTTTGTAGTAACTGAATGGGTACTGGGTACTAATCCCAATCTGTAAAAATTTTAATAAAATTTGATAAGAATAGTAAATCACTAATTTTTTTCTACAATTTTTATTATTTTTCATTATCACCCACTAATAAAGTTTCATTTAAGTTTCGTGTGCTCGACTATATAGAATATTTTTTTTAGAGTTTGGTTTAATTCTTTTTTATAGAATTTTTTTTTATGTATTTTATTTTTAATAGCAAAAAAATTAAAAACAAAACAAACCCAAATTAACTAAGACAATGATAGCTATATTTGTCGGGAACGTAGTAAGAACTTTTTGTGGTGGATGAGGAAAAAAAATTAAAAACTTTAGGAAACAATTAGCGATTTTTACAGTGTTTTTATCCAGTTGTAATAAAATTCACACAGATGGCGTATGAGTACACATGATCTTATACTTTGTGAAAAATCAAATTTTCCTACAGAATCTTAATGGTGATCGATGTCAAATCTTTTTTTTTGTTTGTGAAATGACTCGTGCACCCTTGCTATATGTCATTCATCTGATACTTTTCATATGTTAGAGATAGTATCACTATTACGTCCTATATGATTATAAATATTATTAAAATCGTTTGGAAATTTTTAGAGTTATAAAAAGTCACAAAAATTTACATTACAGGTGCCGAGCAAATGTTTAAAGGTCTAAGAACCACTAATGGGGTCGCTCAACACGATTGGTTTTCGAGATAGAGAATATCCAAAAAAAAGGTACTTTGTAGCCTATGAATGATTTCTGAAAATGATATTTTTACTCACTTAGGAAGCGGACATTGGTGTATTTAAATAAATATTTTGGTTTAACTTTTTCCAGTGTGGCAATGCTATTAAAATTATGTAGTAATTGACGTCCATCGACATCCTTGTCAAGAAAAGATCTTCGGCTTTTGTATACGTCCGTACCCCTCTTATGACGTTTGAAAATGGACATGTAAATCCCAACCTTCCCAGATGGTTTGATGACTTAAGTTTTTTGGATTAGGCTGATTTTCGGCTAGGTTGTGAGGGAAATCCTATTGCGTCGTTGTTATGAATTGATATACATCGGTCAATATAATTTCGAGTTACATCCAAATATGGTTGCAAAATCACGCAATTTGCCTATTTTCACCTTAAGAACGAATTTAACGACAAAAATATATATGGCTCTAAATCCTAAAAAGAATGGACCATATTCCGTCTTAAATGACACTTGTGACTCTTTCTACCATTTGGGGTTTTGAGATGAATCCATTTCAAAGAGTAGTATTTTGTCTTAAAATTGTGCCTGCGGCAATAACGTAAGTGGTCCTCACTAGTGCCCGGCCCTGTTTATGAGGTGATGCATATGTCTTGCCACAGTATGTTAAGCCCCGTCACAATTCCATACATCTAACCACTATAGCGCTACCAATTTGATTATTTGACGCTACGTTTAATTTGACCCACGATAAGCGCAGACCAGATAGCTCACATTATGTCGCTGCCTGTACACGTATGTGTCATGATGGTCGTAAGATTGGTCACGATGGAGTCATGACTAGCTGTAAGACTACATCACATTGAAATCAAACGGTCATTTTGTCGTCACGATAATAGATCTTAACGATACCAGACTGTGCCATGACGGTGCCACTGGAACCGTACGCACGATAAGCGTCAAGATCTCACAGTGGTGGATGTTGCCATGGTATGGGAGGCGATAAGATGGAGTAACCCCGGGTTGGGTACGTGTTTGTGTAGTAGAAGAGTGGGGGAAAGCGGGGGAGGGGTTGTATAAAGAGGGATGTTGGTGGGGAACGGGGGGGAGTATGGTTGGGGATGGAGAAGGCGTTGTGGTGGTTGGGTGGGGATATTGTTGTTTTACATGGGGGGTGTCATCTCGCACGATGTTTTATGGAGTAGCGGGGTAGGAAGTAGGGGAGGGTGTGTCACCGCGTGATGGGATAGGTAGGGGGGGTAGGGAGACGAGGGGGGGGTCTCCGCGTGGTTAGGGAGTATGGGGGTAGAGAGACGGAGAGGCTGTGTCGACCATGAGGTTAGGGAGTGAGGGGGTAGGTAGTGAGGGTGGTTGGAGGTGAATGAAAGGGGGGGTAAGGCGGAAGGGGGTGGGAAAAAGGAGGGGGAAGGTAGGTGATGACAGCGGGCGTACGTTTTCTGTATCTCACGAT
Source organism: Chionoecetes opilio (assembly GCA_016584305.1). NCBI lineage: Eukaryota > Metazoa > Arthropoda > Malacostraca > Decapoda > Majidae > Chionoecetes > Chionoecetes opilio. The sequence continues at coordinate 86,311 of JACEEZ010016514.1, forward strand.
AGACCATAAGACGCTCAGGGTAGGGTCACGAATCTGCTACATAATAACTGATAGCGTCCGATAGACTTCGATAGCGCTGCGTTGGGTACAAAATCGGGTAGCGTCCCGATTTTTTTAGTGCACGCACTAAACTTTCGTGCCTCGGCCGAGCGCGTCACGAGCGTTCTCACGTGGGCCCATAACAGGACCATGACTGCGCTGCGCATTGCTTGTTTGCGCGTTTGTGGTTCTATTATGAATGTGCGACAGGGGCGTTATCTTTCTACTTAATGATCGCTCGTGCCTTGTACATTGCTTGTAAAGGTTTATTGTCAGATCACATACCAAGGACATCTAAATACAATACAAGCATTTACAGAAATACTTCCAGTAGCAAAAAAGGTACAAAGCGGGCATCAGCCTCGCCAGTGAGGAGGTTATCCCGTGTCCATGTTGAATATAAGCTCCTTCAGATATTTTGTTAATCCCATAAATAAAATCTAAGTAGTCCCAATATCCCATAATGTTCAGTGTAGTGGGACTTTTTATTGATTATAGGTTTTGCTATCAAAATACTTGTCGAGAGCTGCTTGGTTGGGAAAGGAGCCTGCATGGAACTCGCGCGTGTGACCGCCCGGGAGTGGCGTCGTAGGGTGGGCGAAGGCGACGCTGCCCCCGGCGTATGCACGATGATTGATTGATAGTTTTGAATAATATTTTAAGTTTACGTTAAAAAGTTTGAAATCAAATTACATTTTGATTATATAATAAGGCATAACAACAATAATCATTTTGATTTATAGAACTTATATGTATACCGTATTAGTTACATTTGTATCTCTAATATGAACTAATAGACAAACGTTTACTACATAGACTATAATAAGAAACAGTACATGCATAAGAACCTTAGGCCCTGCCTGAACTTTACTAGTACTTCATTAAATTTCTTCATCCAAGCAACCGTATTTTAACTGTAAACCATATGTAATTTTGTGGTTGGTGTCCAGTCACAAAATCGTAAAATAAAAAACATATTATAGGAGTGCTATAAACGTTGCTAAAAAGGTGATTTTTGTCACTTAAATGTTCTACGTAGTTAGTACGTTATTCGTGTCTCTAGATCTGCCTGAGAAGTCACTGATTTTCATTATTCATTTTCATTTTTATTGTTTCACCTGAGTTTTTTCCACCAGTCAGACATATCTGAAGATATCTAAGAACCTGAATTGATCCCAGATCCTGTGATAGACAGAGAAAGGTGTTTTTCCTTACTGAGCAAACTAATTAAGACACTAATAGAGTACCCATTCCAGTCCATGAAAGGGTAGTTTCTGATCCTTTGAAGTTTTGGATCAGAACAATACAGAAGCAGTTATTTCTTGAGGAATATCAGCTCTTGCCCCGCCCCCATCATGGAACCAATTAGACGCAAATGTTAGGTCTAGTACCTTGATCATGAGGGCTCAAATAGTGGTCGGTCGAAATTTGAAAAGCTGATCGTTCCAATACACCTGCATCACCTCCTCTACTTAATTCCCAACGCATCATTTTTACTAACTTGTTGGTGGAGAATATCATAGGAACTCATTACATGGCGGATGGCTCAATATTAGCGCAATACCAGGTGTAATTTTTGGATAAATCATGGTAGACAGCGTCCAAATATGATCTCAAATCCTCTCATTAAAATTGTTTTTTTTTTTTAATAGATCTGAGTGTAGACTATTCCTCCTATCTAGTTCCTTCCTGAACTTCCCGCTGAAATAAAGGAGCTCCTAAACGCATATATTCCCTGCAGGTTAATATTCCCTGCAGGATTAATATTCCCTGCAAGGTTAATATCCAGGTTAATATTCCCTGCAGGGGTTAATATTCCCTGCAGGGTTAATTATTCCCTGCAGGGTTAATATTCCGCATGGGTTTAATATTCCCTGCAGGGGTTAAATATTCCCTGCAGGGTTAATTATTCCCTGCAGGGTTAATATTCCCTGCAGGGTTAATATTTCCTGCAGGGTTATATTCCTGCAGGTTAATTTCCCTGCAGGGTTAATATTCCCTGCAGGGTTCTGTTCCCCTGCAGGTTAAGATTGCCCTGGCAGGTTATTATTCCCTGCGAGGGTTAATATGTCACCTGCTAGGGTTATATTCGCCTGCAGGGTCTATAATTCCCTGCAGGGTTAATATTCCCTGCAGGTTTAATATTTTTCCCTGCAGGGGTTACTATTCCCTGCATTTTATATTCCCTGCAGGGTTAATATTCCCTGCCGGTTAAATATTGTTTCCCTCAGGGTTATATTCCCCTGCAGGGTTTATATTCCCTGCAGGTTTAATATCCCTGCAGGGTTAATATTCCCTGCAGGTTTAAATATTCCCCTGCAGGGGTCATGTTCCCTGCATGGGGTTAAATGTTCCCTGCTGTTAATGTTGATCCCTGTCGGGGTTAATATTCCCTGCCGGGTTAATATTCCCTGCAGGGTTAATATTCCCTGCAGGGTTAATATTCCCTGCAGGGTTAATATTTCCCTGGCAGGTTAATATTCCCTGCAGGTTAATATTCCCTGCAGGGTTAATATTCCCCCTGCAAGGGTTAATAAGGTCCCTGCAGGGTTTTATATTCCCTGCAGGTTAATATTCCCTGCAGGGTTAATATTCGCCTGCAGGGTTATATCCCTGAAGGGTTGATATCTTGCAGGGTTAAATATTCTCTCAGGGTTATATTCCCTGCATGGTTAGGAGATAGCTCTCCCCACCGATCATATTATTGCCGAGCATATTTCACTGTTACCTCTATCAGGAGCTGTTAATTTTACCAATAGCTAAAGACCAAAGTGCCGAACCATTTAAGCAAATGTTCGGTGCTATGTGGGCTGGGGTGATGTCAAATGAAGCGGCCTTCAAGTTTTGGCCGGCCCCCCAGTGTTGAAAGTTATCCACCAACACACCTCTCATAAATTGGTAGAGTGGGTATTTGTTACCCCCCCCCCCCCTAGTGAGATGTATTTTTCCGCTCATGTATAGGAGGGCAGCGTATGGGTATGTATTATCATTTTAATGGCTATGTATGATTTTATGGTCCTTAGGTAAAATGATTAGTATTGGGGATTAGGATAAACTATATTCCTAGTGTTTAATAACATTGCCTCTAGGAATAATTAGCACCCTTAAAATTTGGAGGCGGGGGCGGTCATTGGCTGCCGCCATTTAGAATTCTAGTCCACCTGTTACCTACACTTGGCATAGGTATTGGTGCGGCGATCACAGCCGCCCACGCTTGGGAATCAGTACACTCTAGACATCCGAGGATTAACATCTAATACATGCTTGTATATAAATCAGTACAAAGTACACTCCGCGCCCTTGAAAGGATACATCTATTGTTATATAGACGTGCTTATTTGTTACATACTTGTAATTTGTACCTATGTTTTAATCAACAGGACGTGTCTTAGCAACACTGAAGAGATGAAACCAATTGCGCGTCAAGTTTTACTGGTGTGATAACCGATTGCCGTCTCGATAACACTACGTCTCCAGCCCACCGCCTCTGTCATCACGGCGGCCCTGATCACGGGCGACCACATGGATCCAAGACTATGGCAGTATTAATCTCAACCAATCAGCCGTTTTCAACCCTTAGCCACCGATAAGTATCCTAGTTAGTTATTAGCTGGATGATGTGTCGGTAGGATAGACATGGGTTTGATTGTAGGGTAAGAACCCTCTATTTAAATATGTATGATGACATAAATTCCCAGCAAATGTAACTTTGCGTAAATCACAATGAGGTAATTTTCGAGACAATCCTATCGTTAGTTTTCGGAGCTACAGCAAACGTCTTCACTCGGAAACCAGCATACTGACATAAGATAACGAAATATGCTAAAACTAATGAAACCAATTTGAATATGTTCTAGAATCAAAGAAAACATGTAAGTATGCAGTACAGTTTTTTATCCGTCATGTGCAGATTCGGTCTTTATATATTTAGTTGGGAAGAAGGTTGCCCTAGATAACAACTCTGAAGGGAGACTGCGACCTTCATTTATGTTTTTATAAAGAGTGTTAGACATTAGTGAATTCATGTGAAATGCATGTAATTATGTAAATGACGCCAATGCTTATGGGTAGTAGGTAGCTAACATAGACAGCCTATAAGTACTACTTTCAGAGGATGATGGCTATTATGTTAACCTGAGGTAAAATACCAGATTCTACAGTAAGAATATCAGGGGATTCTACGATACCAAGCTCTATCAATTTCAGAAAAGGGGGTGATGGGGGGTGGGTTTGTTGGTGTGGAGAGTGGAAGTCTAGGGGTCCAGGGTTATTTGGCCAGAGGCTAATGAAGGTGAAGGCAGTAATCATGATAGTCAAAAAATGAATACAGTTGATCATGACAGTAAAAAATATTAGGATTAGGTAAAAGACAAGGTTAAAAAAGACAGCCAGCGGTAAATATACAGCTAGTGGGAAAATTGAACAAGATGAAGAAGTGCAACTCAACCTTTCACGCATGGTGACTCATGCGTCCAAAACGTTCCCCGTCTGCAAATCTGAGCCTTTTTGACGCGAATTGCGTCAAAAAGTTAAAAATCGCCAAAAAAAGTATTATCAGATTGCGGTCACAATGTCTGCGTCAAAGATCTAACCTAGACCTATAAAATAAATATTGTCAACTCATCTCGTATGAGTGGAGTGGAGTGAAAATGATAAGGGTTTATCTGTCAGTTTCCACTCAGCAGGCAGCCTGTGCGCGCAGATTGTCGTACCTTTAAAACGTGTCCCGATCTGGCGATAATTCCATATGAAAAATTATAATGGTATCGTTTGGAATCCTCATAACAATCCGCTTATTGGCATATAAACAATAAAAAGTTGACTGCAGGAAGTTTCGAGCTACGATGTGTGAACGTAAGTATTTCTTATTTCTCGACGCAATATTTTTTTCGGAGTCGTTAAATTCGCGCTATTTATTTGCATTTCTTGTCATTTATTTCTTTTCATAAGGCAAATAATCTCTTGCAAACCAATGATATATAATGAATGCCAGAAAAAAAGAAACACGTTGGGGAAACTGATACATCAAAATTATTCGCCGCACAGTCAGGCCCTTTCGGGCGGGGCCTCCTTAGGGAGCATAAGACGGATGTCGCAAGTGTCCGGAAAAACTTATTAAACTTTTCGTTCGTGAAAGGGTTAAAGGTTTTTATAACAAACTGTGAGGTATTTTAACACTATTGATTTCCTGAGAGTGAATATCTATTGTAGAAGATTTTGGATAATCGTATCGCATTGACATGAACATGGTTAGATATGACAGGGAAAATATTTTATCCAACATTGAGATAGAAGGTTACAAGTTATTTATCATGACAGAGCTAGGCAGGAGAGGTGAGGAAGTTGCAATTTATGTCAGGATTACATTGGCAATGTTTTTGTTTGAAATGGTGTAGAGAACACTGATTATGTATTAATTTTTTTATTGTTTTTTTTACCTTTGAAGACTAAGCGCTGTAGTCCTATTTTGTTTTTTGCTCTAAGTGGCTCAGTGGGCTGGGCCCGCCATTATGGGGGTCTGATGGGTTGGCCCCTCCGCCATTTGTTGCGCAGGCTGTGATTTTTATATGACACCTGTGATGTTATATGGTAGAAGGTCCGTATTTTTTGTGTGATAGTAAAACCCTCAGTTTTAGGCTCATGAAGCCACCTTTCTCCCCCTACCACACTAAGAAGTCGCAGTCGCAAGAACAGGTAGCATCACGCGGGCTTTCTCTCCACTCGACGATGATTTACAGTTTGCTCCTTGGTGAGACTTGAATCGGATCTTCTTCTCACCTCCAGGCTCCTGTCGACCACGTTAAAGTTGGCCGAAAGAGTTTTTGCCCCCGCATGACTCGAACTCGGACCATCGAGCTCACCACTCAAGACGCTAACCACTCGCACCGCCTCCCAAAGATTATAGGTGTAAAGTCCCTATATGGTTGGCATTTAGGGAAGGAACTGATATGATGATCTTGGGTATAGTAAACAGCTGCTCCATAAATGTAAGAGAATTCCGTTCATTATGGGAGGAAATAACGCAAGGCTTGTAGATATAATAGATATGCGTGGTAGGTGATTTTAATCTTAGGAACATTGATTGGGAATTTTCATTCAGGTAAAAATGAGAAGATTTAATTGTATTACTAGTTCAGGGTTACTTTCTAGCAAGCATCAGGGACCTACTAGGGAAGACCATTTCATAGATTTTGTACTACAAACCAGGGAATTTTAAATTACGGAGGATCAGTAGGTAATGCGATCATTGTGAATTAAGGTTTTGCTTAAGTATGAGGAGGTTCTGAGAGTTGTAAAATTTGCATAGGGTACCTGATTCAAGGCTAATTATAGCAGGATTAAAAAAGACACCTGGAAGGATTTACCTGGGGTCGGATGGAGAGTGAAGATAGGTACTGAGTCGGGAAGAAGGGTGGAAGTCAGCGAGGTCATGCTGCTGGTGTCTACATTTTTTGTGAACTCAGTTTAAATTACAGTCAACAAGAATATTCCTTATAGGGCTTAGATCAGGTAAAACGATCCCAAATGGATGACTGCGTGGTTAAAACACACTAGGACTAAACCGGGACATGTATAAGAAGGTTTAAAGAGGGCAGGTGAGCAGGTGATCAGTATAATGTGATGGCTAGGACAGTTCAAGAAGTTAACAAGAATAGCATAGACAAAACATGAATTTTTTTTTAATGGAAACCTAATTGGGGTTTTTTCAGGTCTATTAGACAAGCGTAAGGAATTGGTGGGTCCTGCTTAAGATAACCCAGGGAGATTGTAAGCTCTGATGAGGATTGGAAAATATTTAATGATTTTTCTTAAGTGTTTTTTACCTCAAGGCGGATATGCAGATGGTAACCTGATAGTAACATGTTTTTAAGGAAAAGTATGAAAACTCAAGATATTGTGATTAAACTAGGAATATTGAAGAGGTATAGATGAATGAGACGCTTAGTCAACCAGGCTCGATGACGTTTATCGCAGGGTATTAAAAGAAAGAGCAAAGAGTTGTTTATGTCGTTAGTACACTACATTTTTAGGAAATCGGTTGATCTAGGGGAGGTGCCGTAAATGTGGAAAGAAAGTATGTCGTCCCCATATTTCAAGAACGGGAATAGAAGATTAATGTCAATTATCGGACCGCGTTATTGAAACGGTAAATTATTTTAAGCTGTTTATTTGACAAGAACATTAGAGAGCAGTTTATAAAATCTAGTTTTTGCTAATGATTCACAACATGGTTTACCAACGCGTAAAGGTCATTTCCTCACCTGATTTATTGACGTTTTCTAGGACAAGTTTATGATGGCGGCATATACTGATGTGATTATGATATTGTATACCTGAACTTTAGTAAGGCATTCGAAAAGATACAATAAATCTTAAAAAAGGGTTTAAGGCACAAAAAATGTGGGAAGGTTCTTCTTTGGGTTGATCTTGGCTAAGGATAGGCGCAAAGTGTTCAATAAAGGGTTCTAACTCAAAATGGGGGCAGGTAATGTGTTTCACGGGGATCTGTTTTGTGACCCTATTTTTTGTCATTTCATCAATGATTTAGATATGGGATAGCGTGTATCAGAAATTTTTCTTAATGACTAAAGTAGGTAGGATTTTTTAGAGACGTCGAGGAAAAACATATTGCGGGAGACTTACAAGTTAACGAGTAGGATCAGGTGGCAGATAAAATTAAATTTTTACAAGTGTAGCGAAATTAAATTTGATAGAAAATCCTGAAAATATATATATATATACATATTATATAATATTATTTTAAAATTTATATATAATAATTATTATTTTAATTATATATATTAATATATAATATATATATATATTATATAATGGGGACATTATGAAAGTATCGCTGAAAAACCCAAGGTGGAAAAGTTTTTGGGAGTGGGGTAAGCTCAGACCTCCGTCCTAAAAAAACAATGTATTGGGCTAGAAATCAGTTATATGATTTTAGGTTCTTCCCGGGAGTGTTAAAAGTAGAAGTGCTGGGGTTTTTCTAAAGCTTTATTGGCCTAGTCAGACTCGCCTTAGACTTAGCTTTCTTTTTGGGTCTCCGATTACGATGGGTATAGCTTTGTTAGAATCGTCCCGAGGGGATACCGAAATGTACGGGGAAAATGCTAACTTTATTATGAGAAAGTTTAAAAGCTATAAAATTTACACTCCTTGAGAGGCGTAGAGTAAGGCGATCTGATTTTTTTTATAAGGGTTTTAAGGGATCATATAGGGGACGTAGGAAACTTCCCGTGGGGTAGGGGAAACAGGGTAGAAAAAGAAGTAACGGATTCAAACTGGGAAAAGCGTAGATCAAAAAGGAAATAGGGAAAAAAATTTGGTTCACAAATAGGGGGGTAAATGATTGGAATAGACTCAGTCGCAGGTATTTTTGCAGAGTCAAAAGGGGGTTTTTAAAAAAAGGGTAAAAAATTTCATGGGTGGGGGTTAAGGTGATAGAGGTGTTTAAGCAACAGGAATTACCCAAATGTGATCTCACGAATCGTGAGTTTCCCTTTTTACCTCCGCCAACGAATTGGAAGGTTATGTTTTCACCCCCGATTGTGTCTTTTCTGCTGTCTGTTTCTGTTAGTGTACAGGGGTTTTTCAAAAAATTTCGCATAGCTTTGGACCAAACTCGGTAACAAGTCTATTTTTGGGATAAGGGAAAAACTGTTTTTTAAATTTTTGGGTGAAAACTATTGACAACTTTCCATGGCAACCAATGATGAAAATTCGGTGGAGGATGCCTCTACTGATCAAAATATAAAATAATATATAATAATATAATTATAATATATATATTATATTTTATATAAAATATATATATATATAATATATAATATATATTATATATAATGAGGCAAAAACTTTCTCCATGAGGGAATCGAGATCTTATAATGAAGATATAAACCAGCGCGGGTAGAAACATCTTGATTGTTTATTTGGAACGTTTCGGCTATACAATAAGCCATCATCAGCCTAAAATCGGATACAAAAATTATTTTTTTTGTTAAAAATGAAAATATACAAAATTAAAAATGATTTACGCATTTAAAATGTCTAACCTAAAATATAAATAAAATTATAAAACATTAATAAAATACTACACCTACCAATCAACATTGCAGTGGAGTGTGGGATTCCCACATGGTTTAAAAACACATAAGCGGGGTTGAAGTGCCTGTGCGCAAAGGATGGTTTGTGGTGGTGGGTGATTAGGCTCTCACATATCCATCGGGTGGAGTCGTGGGAGCTTGTGTGTAAAATGTTGAAGTCTTTGTTTGTTATTGGGTGGCCTGAGGCTTCGGAATGATCCCGAATGGCTGAAAATGGTGGTTTGGACACTGGTTTGCCAGTCCTGTGAGACAATCCCCGATGCTCGCGATCCTAGTGGTGAGGTGGCGTTTGGTCTGCCCAATATAAGCAGCGTTACAGCTACTGCACTTAAATTGGTACACCACTGAGGAACGCAGGGCATCAGGGATTCTCTCCTTGAGTTTAAACAGTGTGATAACGTGAAAGGGGGCTTGAACACTATTCTAAGCGAGACTTGTGGATACATTGCCGAAGCAGGAGTTGAGCTTTGTTTCGGATGGAAAAAGATTTGTTACCTATGAAGGGAATTATAAAATACACAACGGCTTTATGAGCGGTATGAATTAGGGGAGGGGGTGAGTGTAGTTTATTTAACTGTTTACCAATGTACGTGTTAATGAACTGCAGGGGATAACCATTTAGTTTAAGAGTGTGTCTCAAGTACTCTAATTCTAAGTGAAAATTGGTGTATGAAGAGCAAATATTGTACGCCCTAGTAACCAGCGTGAGGATCAGATTTTCTTAAATTGGGCGGGAATGTTGGAATTAAATTTTGTTGTTAGTCCTGTGAATGTGGGTTTTCTGTAAATGTAGTGCTGAATGAATTACCCGATTTTGTAATGTCAATATCTAAAAATGGTAATTTATTATTATGTTCAGTCTCAAAAGTGAATTGAATATTGGGGTGTTTGGAATTCAGTAGTCGTGAAACAAGGGTACATGGTTTGGTGATTTGAAAATTGCAAAGGTATCATCGACATAGCGTCTGTACATGAGGGGTTTGAATTCAGCTGGGCATTCACTTAGCCAGGTGCTCTCGTGGAATGAAAGAAATGCATTAGCAAGGGTTTGGACCTAATGGGTTTCCCATGGCAACGCCGTCTACTTGTTTAAAACACATGTCATTGAAAATAAAAAGAGAATCTTTAACAGCTAAGGTAAGTAATTTATGGAATGACTTTTTATTGAAACCATGTGTGTGTTCATTGTTTTGGAAGATTTGTTTTGTGCAAATATCTATAGTCTCGCTCAGAGGTATGTTTGTAAAAAGGGATTTCACATCGAATGATGCAAGGGTACAATTATCAAAATTTTTGTTACATATTTCTTTAGCAAATGAGAAAGAATCCTTAACTGTATATATTTAGATGTAACTGGTGCTAGTATTGGTACAAGAAATTTGGCTAGCTTGTAATTGAAGGTGCCCAGTGCCGACAAGATAGGGCGAAGTGGAATGTTGGGTTTATGTACTTTAGGGAGGCCGTATAATACACCAGGTTGAGACCGGAGACATATAGATTAGAATATAAGGTTTCATCTATGATTTTATCAGACTTAAGTTTCCTGAGGAAATTATTTAATCTATCTTCATGTTTAAGGAGTGTTGGGAATACATCATCGGAAACTTTAGTAAATTTGGAGGCGTCGTCTAGTATGTTGTTCATTTTCTTTACATATTCAGTCTTATCAAGGAGGACTATACCATTTCCCTTATCGGGTTTAGCTATGACAATGGAGTCGTCTGCTCTGAGTGATTTTAAAGCTTCGAATTGCTCGGGGTTCAAGGAAGTGTCAAAGGTTCCTTGAGAGTACCAACTAGTATGTGCTAAGTTTTTCAGCGTATTTTTATATATTCAAAAGATTTACCTTTATGTGGAAAAAATTTATGACTAGAGATATCTTTAAACAATTGTTCAAAGGAGAGAAAATGGGGTAAAAAACTTGGGTTTGTTAACAGATAAGGCAAAATTTAGTCCTTTTGAGAGTAAGGATTTTTCTATATCATTGAGTATACGTGAAGAGTGGTTGAATATGACATTGTTTGCAGGATGATGGCTTATGTATAGCCGAAACGTTCCAAATAAACAATCAAGATGTTTTCTACCCGCGCTGGTTTATATCTTCATTATATATATATATATATATATATATATATATATATATATATATATATATATATATATATATATACGTATATTTGATTAAATATTCGGGCGGAGGTATGCCCTCTACTGAGTGCCCCCCCCTCCCTATTTTTTCTTATGTTCTTATGTACTAGCCTCATGTCAATCATTGCTAGAGCTGTATGATATGCCGAAGGATATGTATGGCTTTTGCTATGTTAAGAAAAGAAAAAATTAAGATTGTTTGGAGAGATTCTTTGGGTGTATCAGGCAAATGCATTATCACTCTGATGCATTAAGCTTTAAATATTAGTTTAAAAAAATTCTTGCTTGGGTAGAACATTGCCTTGGCCAGTGATAAAACAAATTGCAGTAGTATGGATGAAAACCTTGACCCTATATCTAACTAAATGATGGTAACTAAAGCTGAGAATGAATCATGTATTGAAAGGAAACGTAATTTGGAAATTTGCTTAACCAGCATTTGCTTCAAGAATATGAATGATGCCTTTGAGACTGACCATTACATGGTATTAGGGGAGATAGCTGAATATGCAAAACAGTCTTGTAAATCAAGGTTCAAATTTAGTATAGAACACAGAGACTGTAATAGAGGAGGAATCATTAAGGCATATAGGAGGATATGTTGTAAAAGGGTTTAATGTGAAATATCCTCATCTAGGAAAGAAAGCAGCTTGCAGTAGATCAGAATGTCTGACCTGGACAATCATGATAAACAGAGATGAATTATGTGTTCCATCTGACGACTTCATTTCCCAGCTAACTGTTATGAGAGAGGTATTTAAATGTATGCATAAATAAGGCCTTAGAGAAGGAAAAAGATTGCATAAAAACTCTTGCTTCTGAGATGCAGTGTGCTGTAATTGATGTACCTCCTGATGTCATATTGTGTAAAACTATCAGCATTTTTCAAGATGAGGTATCTGACCATGAATATAAAAGTTAACCATAGGAAAAAGAATGCATGCCAAGAAAAATATGAAAATACAAACCTAAGTTATAGGGTGTCTGTCATGATCGTATCACAACATAAATAGCATATTATATAATTAATAATAAAAATAATGTTATAATCTTAACAAATATGTACGAACACTGCAAAATGAAGAGTATATATATATATATATATATATATATATATATATATATATATATATATATATAATATATATATATATATATATATATAAATATGTATATATATAATAATATAAGCGAAAGTGTGTCTGTCTGTCTGTCTGTCTGTGTGTGTGTGTGTGTGTGTGTGTGTGTGTGTGTGGTATAGGTTCCGCCCCCCGTGGCGCAATCACCTCATATGGCACATTTTTGGAACCAGGTCGACCAGGGGAAGGTTTTTAAGCCCACTTATGAGATGATCCGATCACTTTTTTTTCTTTTCTTTTTTAGCAGCTATTAGCGAGAATTGTGAAAAAAGTGGGTTGCGAGAATTGAGGAAACCTTGATGTAGAGTGATGGGTAATGGGTGAGTGAATGGTGGGGTGATGGGTAATGGGTGTGGGGTGATGGGTGAGTGAATGGGTGGGGGGTGATGGGTTGGGGGTGATGGGTGATGGGTGAGGGAATAGGGGGGGTGATGGGTAATGGGTGAGTGAATGGGTGTGTGGTGATGGGTAATGGGTGAGTGAAAGGGTGGGGGGTGATGGGTAATGGGTGAGTGAATGGCTGGGGGGTGATGGGTAATGGGTGAGTGAATGGGTGGGGGGAATACATACATTTCTACATCCATGATTTCAGGAAAGTTAGAAGGGGCTATCTGGAGAGTCCGTGTTTGGTGGGCCGAAGGCCCACCAAACACATGTGGTGGGCCGAAGGCCCACCAATAGCCCTCCGCAGGAGCTAGCCAAAAAGTCCGCCCGGCGGGCGGCTTTGCGGCTAGTATATATATAAAGTATATACGGGCAGGAGATTTTCTCTGAGACAGATCTCGTTAAAAGTGATAGCTAGTTCAGCGTTTATTATCTTTTTCAAGATATTTTCTCTTTGTCTTAAGAGTGTCACTCTTTAGTTATCAATTTTATGACTTCGCCGTAGGTGGTCATTTTGCTGTATCGCGATTTCGGGCCATAAACCCTTCTTCAGCAGCGTTGAGAGATGTTTTCTCCTCAGATGTAGAGGTGAGCATGATTTGGGTGCAGCGTGCGGCGCTACTTAACCCGTGGGCTGCGGCAAGCCTTCCGGAAGGCTCTGCTGAGCGACTGCAACAAGCCTTCCGGAAGCGCAATTTTCAATTGCATACAAAAACCGCGACAAATTCGTAGAAGTCTACAAACTGTGACACATATACGCCTTGATGTCAACCCTCGATAACACACACCACCATCTGCCTAACTACGCTGTACGCAGAGATATACCACTCCTTGTGTTTTTTCCCAAAATCTTGGGATTTAGGTCCTGGCGTTGTGGTATTTTTTGTCTATCTTGGAACTTTTGGAGGGATTATTCAAGTATTTCTCCAGTAGTAATCTCAAGGTACGGTACAACGGTACCTATGCTGTCCTTGAGATAAACTACTGGAAAAATACTTGAATAATCCCCTCAACATCTTGGAAAAATCCCAAGGAGTGGCACCCCTGATCCACCTCAGCAGTCTCTCGCCAGCTGATTGGTGCCATTCGCGCCAGATATTTCAACTCCCGACCACAACCACACCACAACCCCATACGTTTGGGTTAAAAATACATATATTGCCGGATGCAGATTTTTACTACCATGACGCTGATGTGATTTATCATCCAATTCTGTAATGGTCACTGTTTTTACTCAAATCCCCGCAATGGTGGCACTAAAAAAAAACTTTGCTCTCGCAGTTCCCGGGTTAAAGAGAAGTCTGGCGGCCTCGCGTGTGAGTGGGCGACGCTGATTGGTTGATGACTTATGCTCCTCCTTGCTTTGCGCCTCTGCAGATTGGATATCGCTGCCCGTTTTTGTAGTAGTTTTTGTGTAGGTCGTGTGCTTGGGATTGATATCTTTTATGTACAGTGCTTCTAAAATTGGAGGTCGCCGTACATCTGCGCTCATGTCGACCATTTTCTGTATTTTCTTCTAAAAATTACTTATGATGGTGATGCCGTGTTTTTCTAGTAGGTGACTTTTTGGGGCTCCGGAAGTTAAGTGGCAAGTAAGACATCGCGACAGCTTCGTTGTCGTCATGCCGATGTAGGAGGAGGGGAGAATTCACAGTTTTCCTCGTTTGCACGTGATCCTATATACGACATGGGACTTCTGGATTGTCTCTTTCGTCTGGCTTGGCCTGTTTCGGAGAAGGAGGTTGCTGGTTTTCTTGTTCTTGTAATATATTTGTAGTTTTATTCTTCTCTCTGGGTCTGTAGGTTTCACATTACGGTTGACGATTTGTGATATTATTCTTTCTTCTTCCTGGTAAGCGGTGGAGAAGAAAGCCCGGTAAAAAATAGTAATGTCTTGGCTCTTTTCTTTGGCGTTAGGATTGCACCAGCTCTCCAAAATTTTATTGGTCTGACGGTTGATGTCTCTTTCACTGAAGCCGTTGTTGATGAGGACTTAAGTAGATCGCTCGATTTCTTTGTGCACGAGTTTCTACGTACTACAGTGTGTGAGAGCTCTTCTTATATAAGCGTCGATGGTCGATGCTTATATCGCTGCGATCATTTACTTTCTCCGTTGAGGCAGTGTCCGGGGTTCGTTGGCTTCAGGCAGAAATTTGTGTTGAATGATTCTTCTTGTTGCGTTACGAGGACATCAAGAAACGGCATTGATTTGTCTAAGCTGCTTTCTATGGTGAAGATGAGGTCTGAAGCATCTTGCAGGCAGAGCTTCAGCTGTTTTGCTTCATAGTGACTCTTCGTTTTGATGAAAATGTAATCGATGTAGCGGCAATATATGTCGGCCTTGTTTATTTTCTTAAAATTCTTCTATGCAACCATGAAGAAGTTTGCCAGCAACACCCCTAAGGGCGAGCCCATGGCGACACCGTCTATCTGCCGGTATTTGTTCCCTCTACGAGAGGTGAAAGGTGCTTCTTTAGTATAGCATTCGAGGAGTCCGCGCAGCACAGGTTCCGGGCGTCAAGTGGGGGGTTGGAGTCATTGTAATACACCCGGTCAATGATATAGTTGATTGTTCGATCAACGGGTACGTTTGTGAAGAGGGACTCGACATCAAGCGAAGCGATTGCACCTCTGGCGTTGAGGGTCTTGAGTATGTCGAGAAACTCTGATGCTGATTGAAGGCTGTAGGCATTGGTGTGTATGGAGTCAGAATGGCACACAGTGTCTTCGCGAGGTGGTACGTCGGCGTCGGTATTTGTGATATTATAGGACGAAGTTTAGTGCCCGGCTTGTGTGTCTTTATGTTACCGTAGCAGTAACCCATGCCGTATTCACCAGCGAGCTTTCCAAATTTGATGGCGGTGCTGGCAGAATTATTCTTAGTTATCAATTTGTTGACTTTTATCTTGAGTTCTTCCGTAGGATCTTTATTGATCTTTGTGAACTTTGTAGTGTCGCTGAGGATGTCGTCGATCTTGATAAGATATTCTGAGGCATCTATGATAACGTTCGTAGCAGCTTTATCCGCTCTCCTGATAGTGATGTCTGGTCCGATTTCAGCTGTTTCGCGGCGTCAATGTGTTTACGTTCGATAATACTGCTCCTGCGATTTCCTCTTGTTTTGGAAGTTTCTGCAATAACTTCTTGCTTGAAGGCAAGATCGATGGTGACGTCACCCTTTTTTTCCAGTCTCTCAACATCATCGATGAGTACTTCACATTCAATTCGTTTTTGGAATTTCTTGGGTTTTGACATCATGTGGCAGTTGAGACCCATATTAAGAGTTTTTCTTGGTCTGGTGTAAGTACCTTAATGGTAAGGTTGATGTAGCCTTTGGTAGGACGATGATATTTAAGATGGCCGCCATTAACCTTAATCAGCTTCTTTTGGTTGGCTCTGCTTATGGAGCTTTTGTGTTGGTCTGTCATCTCTTTAAAATATGTGTCTATACTCTCTTTAAAGGCGGCATCGATGTCAGTATTGTCCCATTTACCTTCCATATTATTTCTAACAACTTTTCTTATTATATTATTATTATTATTATTATTATTATTATTATTATTATTATTATTATTATTATTAATTGCTTCTACTATTACTACTGCTACTGTGTATTAAACAATTACTATGTGTTAAATTGCTACTATCTTTGTTAATAATTCCTGTGTGTTATTATTATTATTATTATTATTACATATTATTATTATTATTATTATTATTAATTATTATTATGGCTATTATTATTGCTATTATTATTATTAATATTATTATTATTATTATTATTATTATTATTGTTGTTATTATTAGTATTATTTTCATTGCTCTCTTTTATTATTGTTATTATAGTTGTAATGGTGATGGTAATTATTATTATTATTATTATTTTATTATTATTATTATTATTATTGTTATCACTATTATCATTATTATTATTACTAATATTATTATTGTTGTAACTATTATTACTACTCTTGTTACCTATTTTTATTTATGCTACATGATAAACCTCCAATTCCTACTATATTATTGTATGTTAAAATTTTATACATGCTAAAACACTATACTATTACAAATTAATATTATTGTCATTATTACTATTATCATTATTATTATCTATTATTATTATCTATTATTATTATTATGATGCATTATTATTATTGTTATTATTATTATTATTATTATTATTACTATTATTATTGTCATTATTGCTATTATTATTATTATTATTATTATTATTATTATTATTATTATTATTATTATTATTGCTATTATTATTATTATTGTTACTACTGTTACTGTTGTTATTATTATTATTAATATTATTATTATTATTATTATTATTATTATTATTATTATTGCTATTGCTATTGTTATTACTATTACTATTATTATTATGCCTATTATTGTTATTATCATTATTATTATTTTATTATTTCATCATTATTATTTAGTTTTTTTGTTTTTTTTGTTTTTTCATTTTTATTATTATTTATTTTCGTTATTATTACGGTTATGATTATGATAATTATTGTATTGTTATTATTATTTTTATTATTATTATTATTATTTATTATTATTATTATTATTATTATTATTATTGTTGTTGCTCCTGCTACTACTGTTACTGCAGTAATATAAGTTATTCACTTTTGTTCTCACGTCCTGGCGTGACTTAAATTTTCCAACATCACAGTATGACACACCCGGTGCAGCTTAACTGACTGCATTTCTCACTTTTCTTTGTATCGATAATTTACTTTAATATAGATAATGTCTAACCTTTTTCATACTCTTTTCAATGATATTGATGACATTGACTCAGAAAATGACGTTAATATGGAAATCATAAATCAGATGCATGGCCACATGGACTTTAACTCTCTTTCAAAGTATTATGATATATCAACTTACAATGATCTCATTTCGACCCAGGATTCTACTAAACTAACAATTTTTCATATAAACTCAAGATCATTAACTAAAAATACTGATAATATCCAATCATTCCTAAAATGCCTCAATTCATCTCCAGATATCATAGCTGTCACAGAAACTTGGCTGACTGATAATAACAAACATCTTCATGAATTTCCTGGGTATCACTCCTATCATCTTGTCAGGAACACTAGGGCTCAAGGAGGTGTTTCTATCTATGTTTCTGACAATTTAAAATCTGAACAACAATATGATTTAACATGTATCAATAATGACATTGAATTACTTACTATTAGAATTATTACTGAATCTATCAGTTTTCTGATTTGTGCAATATATAGACCAAATAGTAAACATATTGCAGTAGACGAATTCACGAATGTCATAAATACAGCATTACAAGACAAAGCAAAACAGAATAAAATAATACTAATAGGAGACTTTAATATAAACTTACTTGAGCATACAACCCATACACCAACAAATAACTTTCTAGCAAACATTCAAACTTTAAATTTTGTTCCTCACATCTCCAGACCCACTAGATTTCCAGATAGTTTAAATTTGGGTGACCCTTCTCTCCTAGACCATATATACACTAATTTTTGTGGAAAGTTTACCACAGGTATTGTACCCTTTCCCATTTCGGACCATCTTCCTATTTTCTTAAATATTTCCTTCCCCCAAAAAAAATCAAAGCTCAATAAAATAGAATTCAGAAATGTAACTCCTAATAATAAGGAGCTTTTCTCTCAAAAACTTCACACCATATTATGGAACACACTCTTATCTTCACAAGATATAAATTTAAACTTTAATACATTTCTAGACAAACTGAGTAATTTATACAATGAATATTTCCCAATAAAAACAAAATATATTTCTGAAAAACGGCTACATAACCCTTGGATAACGTCAGCTGTAATTAAATCGGTCAAGACCAAAAATAATCTATTTAAGGACTATAAAATAGGTGTTGTCCCTGAATGTTATTATAAAAAATACCGCAATGTCCTAAATAGGATTATAAAAAATCTTAAAATTTCATACTATATGTCGATATTTACAAACTTTAAAAATGATACACGCAAAATATGGAAAACCATAAATCAGCTGAAAAATAACTATAAAAAAAATTATCTCAGTTACATAAACATGAATAATAAAGTAATGAGATGCCCATCCGATATTGCAGAGGCCTTCAATAAGCATTATACAGATATTGCTTCCAATTTAGATAACAACATCCCACCTTCCGATATTAACCCACTTGACTTTCTGAGAGGTAATTATCCAACATCAATGATTGTTCCTCCAGTACTACCACAAGACGTTGCAGCTGTAATAAACTCATTAAAAACAAAAGTGTAATACCATGAAATTTCCGTCTCTCTCCTAAAGCTAATAAAGAACAAATAGCTGTTCCATTATCAATCTTGTTCAACCAGTCCATCGAAAAAGGAATTTTTCCTCCAATGTTTAAACATGCAACCGTAATCCCTATTTATAAAAAAGGTCCAAAAGACAACATTGCCAATTACAGACCAATATCACTGCTAAGCACCTACTCAAAAATATTCGAGAAAGTAATGAAAAAAATTCTATTAAATTTCTTAAACAAAAAATCTATTATCAACAAAGAACAATTTGGTTTTCGACAAGGCTTAAGTACCTTTAGTGCTCTGACCGCCTTCACCGATAACATCTACTCTGCCTTGGATGCTCAACATACAATGCTCACTATTTATAGACTTTACTAAAGCTTTTGATACAGTGAAACATGATATCTTACTACAAAAATTGAAACATTATGGTATACGTGGCATCATACATGACTGGTTTAAAGACTACCTTACCGGTAGAACCCAAAGTACAAAATTTCAGAATTGTCTATCTATACCTCAACATATTCAGTACGGAGTCCCTCAGGGTAGTGTCCTCGGTCCCATTTTATTCCTTATCTATATAAATGATCTCCCAAATGTATTTACAAATTTAAAAACAATACTTTTTGCTGATGACTTTACTTTATTCATTACTGGTACAGACCCTACATCCTTGATAGAAACAGCCAACCAAGACCTAGAAAATGTTTATAAATGGTGTTTGAGTAATAGACTAACCGTCAATTTAAACAAAACGTATTATATGCTCTTTACCAACAAGGCGACTAAAATTCTTCCTACTCTGATATACAACAACAATGTCATCAACAGAACTAACCAACACAAACTACTAGGTGTAACTTTTGATGATAACATATCCTTTAAACCACACATTAATGAATTATGTCTTAAATTGTCTAGAATCGTATCTCTATTATATCAAATTAGGGACCTTATGCCTAATAATATACTTAAAATTCTCTATAATGCCCATGTATTGCCACACTTTCAATATTGTACTCCAGTCTGGTGCAACACATATCCCACTCATTTACTTCCCCTGTTCCGGCTACAAAAGAAAATAATTAGGATCATTACAAATTCGGGCTACTTTGATCATACTCACCCTTTATTTAAGAATATGAACATCTTGAAATTATTTGACATAAACAAATTACAGATTGGAATATATATGCACAAATTAGTTACTGGTGGTCATTATATTAACTTGCTCCCTCAACATAACTACCCCACCCGCAACTGTGAACACCTCCGTGTACCACAACATAACTTGACAGTTTTTCAACACTCACTAGCCTACTCTGGTCCCAAGATATGGAATAATATACCCGACTCTGTTAAGACCCTACCAACATTATGTTCATTTAAAAGGCAATAAAAAAGTATTTATTGTCCCAATACTGACAAGATATTTGTTCTAATATTTGTTCTAATATATTTCCAATGATAGTCATGTAGACTTATTATAGTGCCAACAATACATTTTATTAGCATTCAACAAATGAATTTTTGAGCAATTGTCTATGTATTTCTCCAGATTTTTGTTTTTGTTTGTTTACCTTGTTTTTTCTTTTTTTTCTTCTTCTTTTATGTAATTGCTACTGACGTCCTAGATAAACTTGTTTGTAAACTACACAGATGCTGCCCGAATAGCCGTATGGCTTCGTATGGGCTGCTTACACAAATTATATTATATAACTTTATTAACGTATGTATTATGGTAAGCATATTAAAGTGTTTCAAGTGTTTCAAGTGTTTCAAGTGTTTTCCAGCTCACGGTATACAGTCCAGAGTTCTTGGATCCTTGTATTCAGCTCTCCTATTCTCTTCTTCATGAGGTTCTTTCTCTCTTCGTTACTGGGCCTCATTCGGCGTCTTCTGTGTTACTAACTGCCCCATCACTAGGGATATTTAAAGTATATACGGGCAGGAGATTTTCTCTGAGACAAATCTCGTTAAAAGTGATAGCTAGTTCAAAGAAAGAGGGTGGGCGGAGCTAAACGCCTGACCCGGTAGCCTATTGGCTGTTTCTTTATTGAGGGAGACGTGTCGTTTGGATGTTGGTAGCACATGGAAATCATCTGTCTGGGTGTTGATTGTGAGCTGTTTTAAAGCGATGTATATTGCTTCTAGGTAAAGGAGGCGGCGAGGATCTTGTTCCTTATCAAGTATAGTGTTAAGGTCATCTCTTGTCAAGCGGGAGCTGTGCTTGGTGTCATAGTGGTTCTTGATAGACCCTTATTCAGGTGACAAGTAAGACGCCTCGTCAGTCTAGCCCGCGTCATACCGGTATAAGAGTGAGGTCCACAATTCTCACTGTCACAGATGTGCTGGTAGATGATGTGGTCTTCTTAAAGGGGGCGTCCTTGGTCACGTTGGGGGTGAACGTTCCGGTGTATTATATCTTTTATAGACTTCTCATCCGTCTTATAATCAGTAGACATATAGCCCAAAAATATGGAACGTTCACCCTCAACGTGACCAAGACGCTCCTTCAAGAAGACCCCGTCATCCAGCAAAAACACCTGTGACAGTGAGGAATGTGGACCTCACTCTTAAATCGGTATGACCGGACTAGACTGACGAGGCGTCTTACTTGTCACCTGAATAATGGGTCTATCAAGAATCACTATACACCAGCACAGCTCCCGCTTGCAAGATATGACCAACACTATACTTAAAAGGAACAAGATCCTCCCCGCCCCTTTCCCTAGAAGCAAATCATCGTTTTAAAACGCTCACAATAAACACCCAGACAGAGATTTCCAGGTGCTACCCATCCAAACGACACGCCCTCCCTCAAAGAGAAACACCAAATGGGCTCCGGCTCAGTCGTTTGCTCCGCCCACCCTCTTCTTTGATCCCCAATTTGCTATAAAATCTCCCTCCCCTGTCTTCACAATTAGATCAAGCCTAAGATGGAAAGATATTCCGAACGTCCTGTCCTAGGAAATTTGAAAACTTTCAGAAACACAAAAAAATTGTACGGAAAAATAGAATCCGTGCAAAAAAAAACTCAATAAATAAAATGTTCGATGCTTTCCCCTCGTTTCCTAAAGAAAAATAAATAAATAATATATATATATACATATATATATAATATAATTATATATATATATTATTATATATAAAATATATATATATTTATATATAAATATATATATATATATAAATATATATAAAATATATTAAAATTTTATATATATATTTTAATATATATATATTATCTACTTTTCTTTGCATGTTCGTAAAATTTTGTTAAGATTAAAACATTATTTTTTTGTAAAAACTTATTTTAAGGGGTATGTAGAGTGGATAGAATAATATATATATAATTATTATATATATATATATATATATATATTAAAATTATATATTATATATTATATATATATATATATATATATATAAAATATATAATAAAATATATATATATAAAATATATAACGATTTATTTTTTTTAATCCTTTCTTACATCCACTAAAAATTTATAGCATATGCACTTTTTAACTCTGCTAAAATGCATTTTACCCCAAATGTGCGAAAAGCAAACAAAAAACAAAAAAAGAAAATATGTGTAAAATATGGGAATAGTTAAGCGTGTCAGTCAATTTAAATGAATAGGAGAGGTGGGGCTGATAACCGCGTGCTAATGACAGTTTTTCCTCGTGCTCTCTTGGTCCACCCTTCGTCGTATGGTCCTGTTGGGGTCACCACCACAGAGTGGGGACGATCACTATGGCTCCCACCTCTAGTCACAATTTAAAAAAGGCCTCGGCACCTAATTTGACATAAGTATGACTTGTGCGTTTTTTGCAATTAATATATTACTTGTGGTTATGTTTTAAAAAAACCCCAAATGGTCTGGAAAGAATATGATGGAAAAAAAGCGAAAAGCGTAATGCATCAACCCAATGTTTGTGTGTACATGAGTAGTCTTTTAATGCCTCTTTTGTGCATGGGTTGCATAAAGTTCTTTAAAAAAATGCATAGGAGCAAACCTTTGGTATGTCATTCGGTCTTATGCATCCTTCGGTGCCTTGTTTTTGTTTTTATAGTTGATAATTTTCACTATCCAAACCTTTTAAGTTTTTAAAAAAAGTTATTTTTTCCCCAAAACCAAAAAAACCC
>JACEEZ010016515.1:0-49850 GCA_016584305.1 Chionoecetes opilio
GCCTCACAGTCGGGGTGTCCCCGCTGCTGCCAGTCCTGGCGTCCCTGTCTAACAGGGCCACCTGGACTGGTATGGTTTGGACTGAGTCACTGTCTTACGGGGGGCGCCGCCCTTGTCCAGCCACCCGTGTACACAAGCTCACCTCACACTCGCGTCCCAACCCACACACTGGGTAGCCGACTAGTCGCGCTGAAACACTCTCACCCAGTCTTTCACCAGCTGTGTACCCTCGTACACACCGTTTCTCAACACAACTGCCCGCCCCAACACCCTATAGGCGTGTATCACCCTACACAGGCCACTCCTTTCCGTGTGCAAACTTTTCTCGAAAGGCACAGCTGTTTGCTGCCCCCCCATAAAAGGATGCATGCATGTGGCATATAGCAAAAAAAATCTATCAGAACACCCAAATATCTTCAAGTACAAATTTTATCTCTGTGTTTACGTGCCTCTCTGATCAGCGCGGAAGAGGAGCCTGCCTGATGCTACGTCACCGAGCCTGAGCCTGAGCGTCTGCAAACCTTGAGAGTGTTTTGAAAACTCGGGGAATTTGCAGATTTTGATTTGCGGTTTTTATTTTAAAACGGTTTGACTGGATACAAAAAGTGACGACGTATTGTTGATATACTCGTTAATGGCTATGATTTGATTGCATTAAATCAGGAATGATGAAATGGTCTGGACGATTACTTTAAGGTGGATACTTGTGAACACTTCAGGGTGATTCTGCTAAGAGTTAGTAATGCATTGCACACACACACACACACACACACACACACACACAAAACCCCACACAACACACACACACACCCCACACACACACACACACACACACACACACACACATGAAGAGGCTGGCCTACAAATAATAGAAAGAGGCATAGACCACTATATACCTGGACTGCGCACGGAATATCGGCCTGTCGGGCAAGGGCCCGAAGTCGGAGGGCCGCTCGGATTCATATATATATATATATATATACGGATCATATAGACTGGTTTATCAGTATATATGATATACTGTAATCTACGTAAATGTTTGTTCTATAATATTATCAAATAAAAAACAGTAAAACACGCTAAAGAAATGCCATTACGTGGCTATGAAGAAATATGCATGAACTTAATATTCACTTCAACTCTTCGCCATTTAAAACTTTGCGAGTCAACTTTTATCATGAAGTACAATAGAATGCAAATTTTTTTAGCTTTCCCTTGCTATATTTCGTTATCTGATAAATGAATTAGAACCATGCATAAATTAGCGTTAACTAAATAAATAAAATCATCAATCGGGTAATTTTCCCGATTGATGAGGTTATTTATTTAGGCAACGCTAATTTATACATGGTACTAATTCATTTATCAGTAAACGAATTATATAAGTAAATAAATAACATCATCAATCGGGAAAATTACCCGATTGATTATTTTATTTATTTATTTAACGCTAAATTATGCATGGTTCTAATTCATTTATCAGATAACGAAATACATCAATGGAAAGCTAATAAAATTGCGCTTCTATTGATACCCTTCATGATAAAAGTTGACTCGCAAAGTTTTAAATGGCGAAGAGTTAAGTGAATATTAAGTTCATGCATATTTCTTCATAGTCTCGTAATGGCATTTCTTTAGCGTGTTTTACTGTTTTTTATTTGATAATATTATAGAACAAACTTTTACGAAGATTACAGTATACCATATATACTGATAAACCAGTCTATATGATAGTCCATAGACCACTATATCTCTTTGTAGGGCGCCCCGCGGGCCCCTATGCAGCCCCGCAATTTCAAAACATTGTCGCGTGAACAGTCCAGGTATACAGTGGTCTATGAAAGAGGTTATCAAAATGTAGATGTTTATCCTTATTTTCTCCACCTGTATTTTGTGTGGCGTCCTTCTAGGCTTCTTCCTTCACCGTAGTCACCCTCGGTGCTCCCTCCTTCCTACCCTACACCCTTCTTTCTGATTTCAGTCTCTCTATTGACGTCTCCTTTCTCAGCCGTCACTCAACATTCCTAAGGCCTCCTGTCTTTTAAGATGTCAGGTGTCTCTTTTATGTCATGATGACTGTCGTTCCTTTCTACCAAGGATGATGCGGCCCTTGCACGTTACAACTCCACACCTATTACTAACATGTTCAAGTAGATCTTTGTAGTATGGCTGATGCCAAGGCAACCCAAAGTTAGGCGCTAGTTAGGCGATTTTTTTTTCTTCCTAACAAGTTAGATTACGTTCGGTTAGGGTTAGGTGAGGTATCACGCCACTGGCCCACCGACTGTGTACCAATGACTATATACACATGATAGGAAAGCTATAATATACATTTAACCCTAACTGGAACCTCAGAAGTTACCCATATTACTGGGTAACGAATGTAGGTGGCGTTGGCGACGATCAAAGAGTGTCTTCTGCATGTAAACAAACTACAAGTTAAAGAAATAGTTTCTTCAAGGGCTCAGTGTTCCCCAAGGGATCCTCGCAGCCCTAAAACAAGAACAAGAAGTTTCGTCATGAGCCCTCCCAAGCCCCTCACGTGCTGTTATGTCCCTCTCTAACCCCTCATGTGCTGTTATGTCCCACTCTAACCCTCACGTGCTGTGATGTCCCACTAACCCCTCACATGCTGTGATGTCCCACTCTAACCCCTCACGTGCTGTGATGTCCCTCTCTAACCCCTCACGTGCTGTGATGTCCCTCTCTAACCCCTCATGTGCTGTGATGTCCCTGCATCTGTCATGCAATTTCGTCATTGGAAATCCTACTTAGTTACTGCTAATTGAAAATATCTTGTGTTTAGCATGCTGTATGTTAAGCTCCGACGCCGCCCTACTCCCGAAGGGGGGAAGGAAACTGCGTGCGCAGGCTCAACGGGTTGTTGATATACGTAGCTCCTGTTTTAGCGGCCCCCCAACCCGCCATGATTCTATCCAATCGGTCGCTGGTCGTGGCATGACAATTAACCCCGGCACCCCTACCTGAAGGCGCCGGGTTGGGCTTATCTCCTTGTACCGGAGGGTACACGGGACAGTGCCCGTAGCTTCGGAGATACGGGGAACTTACCTTCCCAGGCTAGTAACGCCACGACTATGCCGGGGGGGGCGACCCTCCCTGTCCCCCCTAGGGTCCCTGGCTTGATACAGGTCCCCTAGGGGCCTCCTTAAGCGCCCGCCCCTGTCATGCACTGTCAATCATATAAATACATCACCATCTGCTGTGTCGCCTTCAGGAAGACCTGTATGTGGTGCTCAAGAGGTCCTAAGATCCTGTTGCAGGTGTCTCGTAATGCCCCGGGGTTCCGGGGAGGAAACCCAGGGGAAGCCTCCTGAATGAGGTATCTAGTAGGGCGTTGTATCAGCGTAGAGTTTCACCTCTTCTGCCCCAGGCCCGCCGCTAGTGCCTGGCCCCAGCGCCCAGTGGCTCCCCAAGGGCCCTGAAGAGAGGCCACAGGGGTAGGTAGTGTAGAGGGGCGTCATGGTCTCGTAGAGTTGCACCTCCCTACCCCCTGGGGCAAAGTGGGGCGCCCCTTGGTTGCCCCACGGCGGATCCGGGAAGCCATGCGGCTCCAGGGGAATCACCACCGGGGCGGGCAGTGTTGCAGGGACGTCTTGGTCTCGTAGAGTTGCACTTCCCGCCCCTGGGGTTATGCGGGGTATTCCTTAGTCGTCCCGCCGAAGCCCCGTCGTCCCTGGGGCCCAGGTGAAGAGCCACAGGGGCTATTAGCGTACTGGTTAGATATTATAGGTTTTAATCTATACGAAGGCAGGATGTCTGAGTGTCTGTGTGTCTTGGATCGGCGCCTGCCGGATGCTGAGCTACTGACACCTTTTGATGACATTATGCTGAACCAAGCAGCCACGCCCCAGATCATGATGACGTGGATAGCCTGGTGTTGGGAAGCACCATGTAAACACCTCGCTTTCCTGCTCACCGGAACCTGAGCTTCCGGGCCTGCTTTCCTCATATGCGGCAGACGCAGTGGGAGAGAGTAGATCACCAGGAGACGCGTTACCTTGCGCTCCAACTCACGGCACCTTCCCGAGTGTCTGTTTGTACTCCACACCTGGGTGTGTGGGAGTACCTTGTCACGACAGTAATTGTTCAAGGCCCTGTCTATTAGACATTAGTCTCAAAGGCCCGTTACTTAACGAACTGCGTGATATTAATGTATAAATCTCACAGTGTACATATATGTATATATATCTTGTAATTATTGTTCTGGTACTTAATTATTAACAAGCCTGATAAAACAACCGCTCGACCAATTTTATTCAACTACCATCTGAAGTGTCTGGCTAGGACGGTATACGCCTACCCATCAACCTTACACTTCTGAGGCAATCAACCCCTACTGTGTCACCAACATTTGTAAGTATTCTTACTTGGGTTGACCTCAGTTACCTGTAATCAACACACAAAAGGGTAACAGGGCAACGCATAGCGCCACTATTTGCCCCGCCGTGGCCCCTTCATCTCAGGAGCCCAGGGAAAAACACAGGTGCAGAGCCACAGGGCAGGTGCCTGGCAGGACGTCGGGACATCGTAGAGTAGAGTAGCACCTGCCCCAGGGAACAAGCGGAGTGGCCGGCGTTGGGGCGTCTGGTAATGAAGGGCGCGGCGTGTGTTGGCAGCCACGTACTTGAGCGCGTGGTACCTGGAAGGAATACCACCTAACTCGTTCGCTATGCTGCACTTAGACAAATACACTAGTCTTGTGATCACTGCGACGCAGCAAGGCGTGTGCCCACAACCGAGGATATATAGAATCTGATCCTTGTCTCCTCTGTGTTCCGCGGAGAGGCCAGGCGTGTGGTGGGTGCAAGTCAAAGGTTAGTGCTGACATATGTGCGAAGTGACGGCGAGAAGTGAAGAGTGTAGGATCAGCGTTATTCTTCTTCCTCACCTCCTCACTTTATCTCACTCTCCCTCACCTTCTCTCTCTCTCTCTCTCTCTCTCTTCTCTCTCTCTCTCTCTCTCTCTCTCTCTCTCTCTCTCTCTCTCTCTCTCTCTCTCTCTCTCTCTCTCCCCTCCTCTCATCTTCTCTCACTTTCTTCCTTCTCCCTATTCCCTTTCCTCGGGGGACGGGAGGGACCCTCAGCTATGGTCAGCAAACCTGCAGGTGGCTGGTGGCCACCCTTTGCTGGCTTGATAAAGGACTGTTGTGTAAGCACAACATTTCGCCTCTCTCTATCTACCCCCATCATCAGTACTCTCTGCCTCTCCCTTCATTCTCTTTCTCCTCTTCCATTCCCCCATTTATCCTTCTTTCCCTTCTATTCCTCATTCTTTCACGTCTCCAGCCCTCACACTGTAAATTGCAATACATTGAATAAATATGTGCCAATCTTAGTTGGTTTCATTATTTGTGATATACTAGCCGCAAAGCCGCCCGCCGAGCCGACTTTTTGGCTAGCTCCTGCGGAGGGCTATTGGTGGGGCCCACCACCTGTGTTTGGTGGGCCGAAACTCTCCAGATAGCCCCTTCTAGCTTTCCTGAAATCATTGATGTAGAAATGTATGTATTAACGCCAACCCATTCACATCACCCCCAACCCATTCACTCACCCATTACCCATCACCCCCCACCCATTCACTCACCCATTACCCATCACCCCCCACCCATTCACTCACCCATAACCCATCACCACACACCCATTCACTCATCCATTACCCATCACCCCCAACCCATTCACTCACCCATCACCCCACACCCATTACCATCACCCCACCCATTCACTCACCCATTACCCATCACCCTACATCAAGGTTTCCTCAATTCTCGCAACCCACTTTTTTTTCATAATTCTCGCTAATAGGGTGCTAAAAAAAAGAAAAAAAAAGTGGTCGGATCATCTCATACGTGGGCTTAAAACCTTCCCCTGCTCGACCCGGTTCCAAAACTGTGCCATATGAGGGGATTGCGCCACTGGGGGCGGCACCTATAGCGGACAGACAGACACACTTTCGCTTATATTATTATACATTACATCATTCAGGTATACTTGAAAGAGAACATATATCATTATACTTGAAAGAGAACATATATCAGGAGAAAGTAAAGAAATATTATCAATACATGTAAAGGAGCTAAAACATAATCATAACCTTGTTAATAACACTGGGTAACAGCCAAAAAATCGTCAGGGGTTTCTCAGTTGATTTAGACTAATTTAGGTGTTCTGAGTCCGAATATCACATTGATTTTGCTCTATCAGGTCAACTTTTTGAGATACAGCCATAGGCCTACCTGACGAGCTATACATATGCTAATATCAGGGGTTTTGAGTTCAATCATATTTTTCTTGAAGAATATATCGAATTACATGCACAGACACGAATAAGGAATTCCACAATTGAGCCAATCAATCAATACCTGTCTCCCATTACTCCATATCTAAATTTCTAATTAAAATTCTAGAATTTCATTGGTTAATGACACTCAGCTCACAAAGTTTCAGGTGGGTGTGGCGTCCAGTTTATTTGTGATTGGCTTCGGCGCCACGTGGGGTCATAGGCGCAGGAAAATCCTGACGTTTTCTGGCTACATCTGCGGACAATACCGCTGTCAGGGGACAGGAAACATCACAGGAGGTGTTGTGATAGGGGCGCGCCTACGGGCTTTTTAAGTCAAGCTGGGTGCCAGATAAGTCCTGGCACCGCACACGTGTGCATAACGTCGTGGAATACCTTCCGGCGGTGAGGACGAATGGCGCGAACCTTCACTGAATTTTTGGGATTCCCGATGGTTTGGAGGGAGTCCGAATTTGAACCTGCTCGGATTGTTACTGTCTCGCCATCATCTATGGCGAGCAACCGGAAGATCGTACACAGCCTCCAGTACCCACCGAGCCTTTCCTCTGCCCCTCCGTCCCACTGGCTCACTGCGAAATTCCCTGTACCAGCGTTCACAGAGCTTCCCGCACGACGACGAGGCCACAGTACGACAGCGAGGATATACAAAGAAAGTATGAGCACAAGATAGTCCGCCAGCCACTTTCACAATGTGAGCTTAAAATGATCTGGTTCGGGATCTCGCAGTACACGAGGTCTTCTCCTGGCAGAAGTATCCCATGTGTAGGCCTCATGCCTTCTAACGAAAGAAAGTGATACGCGCGTCTTGCCAAGTAGATTTTTTCTCTTTGAGTCTGGAGGCCAACACTCGGAGGAAGTCTTCGACAAGCTGAGATCCCGACCAGATCATTAAGCTCAGCATTGTGAAAAGGGCTGCGGACTATCTGTGCTTCACTACTCTTCTTCTGTATATCCTCGCTCGTCCTGTACTGTGGCCTCGTCGGTCGCTGTCGGAAGCTCTGTGAACGCTGGTACAGGAATTTCTGCGCAGTGAGCCCAGTGTACGGCGGCAGATGGATAAGTCGGGGTAGCTGGAGGCTGTGCCGCTTCTTCCGGTGATGCCATTAGTAATATATGGCGCAGAAGTAACAATCCAGAAAAATGCATGTCAAACGCTCCCTCCAACCATGGAATCCCAAACTCAGTGAGTTTTCGCCCCTTCGTCCACCTGCCGGAGTTATTCCACGCACGTCTTGCACACCGTGTGCGGTGCCCGATGACTTATCTGGTCACCCAGCTTGACTTTAAAGTAAGCCCGTAGGCGCGCTTCAAACAAATCCTGTGATTTTCTTCCTGTCCCTGACAAGCGTGTATTGCCGCAGATGTAGCAGAAAACGTCAGGATTATTCCTGCATGAACCGTCGCGCTAAGCCATCACATAAACCTGAAAGAAAAAAGAAAGATGCAGCTGAGTGTCGGGGGAGACAATGAAATTTAGATATTTTAGAATTGTAGAAATTTAGAATGGAGTAATTGTGTGTGTGCGTGTATTGGATTTGATTGCTAATTGCGGATTCCCTTTATTCGTGTCTGTGCATATGTAATTTCGATTATATTCTTCAAGAAAAATATGATTGAACTCAAAACCCCTGATATAAGGCATATGTATAGCTCGTCAGGTAGGCCTATGGCTGGTATCTCAAAGTTGACCTTGATGAGCAAAATCAATGTGATATTCGGACTCAGAACACCTAAATTAGTCTAAATAAACTGAGAAACCCTGACGATTTTTTGGCTGTTACCCTGTTATTAACAAGGTTTAGGAGTTATGTTTTAGCTCCTTTACATGTAGTGATAATATTTCTTTACTTTCTCCTGATATATGTTCTCGTTCAAGTATAATAGATATTGTTCTCTTCAACTATACCTGACTGATGTAATGTATAATAATATAAGCGAAAGTGTGTCTGTCTGTCCGCTATAGGTGCCCCGCCCCCAGTTGCGCAATCCCCTCCTATGGCACAGTTTGGAACTCGGGTCGAGCATGGGAAGGTCTTTATTTAAGCCAACGTATGAGATGATCCGACCACTTTTTTTTTCATTTTTTTAGCACTCCTATTAGCGAGACTATGAAAAAAAAGTGGGTTGCGACGAAATTGAGGAACCTTGATGTAGGATGGTGATGGGTAATGGTGAGTAGAATGGTGGGGTGATGGTAATGGGTGGTGGGGTGATGGTGAGTGAATGGGTTGGGGGTGATGGGGTATGGATGAGTGAATGGGTTGTGTGGTGATGGTTTATGGGTGAGTGATGGGTGGGGGTGATGTGTAATGGTTTAGTGAATGGGTGGGGGTGGATGGGTATGGGTGGTGAATGGGTTGGGGGTAGTTTGAATGGGGTTGGCGTTAATACTACATTCTAATCAATGATTTCAGGAGAAGCTAGACGGGGCTTATCTGGAGAGTTTCGGCCCACAAACACAGGTGGTGGATCCCCCACCAATAGCCCTCGCATGGAGCTAGCCAAAAAGTCGGCTCGGCGGGCGGCTTTGCGCTAGTATATCCACAATAATTGAAACCTGTTGTAAGATTGGCACATAGTTTATGATTCAATGTATTGCAATTTCCGTGTGAAGGCGGAGACGTGAAAGAATGAGAATAGAAGGGAAAGAAGGTAAATGTGGAAATGGAAGAGGAGATAAAGAGAGAAGGGAGAGGCGGAGAGTACTGTGATGGCGGGGTAGATAGAGAAGGCGAAATGTTGTAGCTTACACACATCCTTTATCAAGCCAGCAAGGGTGGCCGACCAGCGCCCCTGCCGGTTTGCTGACCATATGCTAGGGTCCCTCCGTCCCCCTGAGAAAGGGATAGGGATGAAGGAAGAAAGTGAGAAAGATGAGAGGAGGGGAGAGAGAGAGGAGAGAGAGAGAGAGAGAAGAGAGAGAGAGAGAGAGAGAGAGAGAGAGAGAGAGAGAGAGAGAGAGAGAAGAGAGAAGGTGAGGGAGAGTGAATAAAGTGAGAGGTGAGGAAAAGAATAACGCTGATCCTACACTCTTCACTTCTCGCCGTCACTTCGCACATATGTCAGCACTAACCTTTTTGACTTGCACCCACCACACGCCTGCCTCTCCGCGAACACAGAGGAGACAAGGATCAGATTCTATATATCCTCGGTTGTGGGCACACCCCCTTGCTGGGGTCGCAGTGATCACAAGACTAGGGGTATTTGTCTAATGCAGCATAGCGAACGAGTTAGGTGGTATTCCTTCCGGGTACCACGCGCTCAAGAAACGTGGCTGCCAACACACGCCGCGCCCTTCATTACCAGACGCCCCAACGCCGGCCACTCCGCTTGTTTCCCTGGGGCAGGTGCTACTCTACTCTACGATGTCCCGACGTCCTGCCAGGCACCTGCCCTGTGGCTCTGCACCTGTGTTTTTCCCCTGGCTCCTGAATGAAGGGGCCACGGCGGGGCAAATAGTGGCGCTATGCGTTGCCCTGGGTTACCCTTTTGTGTGTTATTTTCAGGTAACTGAGGTCAACCCAAGTAAGAATACTTACAAATGTTGGTGACACAGTAGGGGTTGATTGCCTCAGAAGGTTTTAAGGTTGATGGGTAGGCGTATACCGTCCCCCAGCCAGACACTTCAGATGGTAGTTTGAATAAAATTGGTCGAGCGGTTGTTTTATCAGGCTTGTTTTAAAAATTAAGTACCAAAACAAAAATTACAAGATATATATACATATATGTACACTGTGAGATTTTATCATTATATCACGCAGTTCGTTAAGTAACGGGCCTTTGAGACTAATGTCTAATAACAGGCCTTGAACAATTACTGTCGTGACAAGGTACTCCCACACACCCAGGTGTGGAGTACAAACGACACTCGGGAAGGTGCCGTGAGTTGGAGCGCAAGGTAACGCGTCTCCTGGTGATCTACTCTCTCCCACTTGCGTCTGCCGCATATGAGGAAAGCAGGCCCGGAAGCTCAGGTTCCGGTGAGCAGGAAAGCGAGGTGTTTACATGTGCTTCCCAAACACCAGGCTACCCAAACGTCATCATAAATCTGGGGCGTGGCTGCTTGGTTCAGCATAATGTCATCAAAAGGTGTCAGTACTCAGCATCCGGCAGGCGCCGTTTCCAAACACACAGACACTCAGACATCCTGCCTTCGTATAGATTAAAACCTATAATATCTAACCATACGCTAATAGCCCTGTGGTTTCTTCACCTGGGCCCCAGGGACGACGGGCTTCGGCGGGACGACTAAGGAATACCCCGCATAACCCCAGGGGCGGGAAGTGCAACTCAAACGAGCCCAAAAGACGTCCCTGCAACACTGCCCGCCCCGGTGGTGATTCCCCTGGACCGCATGGCTTTCCCCCGGATCCCCGTGGGGCAACCAAGGGGCGCCCCCACTTTGCCCCAGGGGGTAGGGAGGTGCAACTCTACGAGACCATGACGCCCCTCTACACTACCTACCCCTGTGGCCTCTCTTCAGGGCCCTTGGGAGCCACTGGGCGCGGGGGGCCAGGCACTAGCGGCGGGCCTGGGGCAGAAGAGGTGAAACTCTACGCTGATACAACCCCCTACTAGATACCTCATTCAGGAGGCTTCCCTGGGTTTCCTCCCCGGAACCCCGGGGCTTACGAGACACCTGCAACAAGGATCTTAGGACCTCTTGAGCACCACATACAGGTTTTTCCTGAAGGCGACACAGCAGATGGTGATGTATTTATATGTTTGGGACAGTGCTGACGGGGGGCGCTTAAGGAGGCCCTGGGGACCTGTATCAAGCCAGGGACCCTAGGGGGGACAGGGAGGTCGCCCCCCCCGGCATAGTCGTGGCGTTACTAGCCTGGTGAAGGTAAGTTTTCCCCGTATCTCCGAAGCTACGGGGACTGTCCCGTGTACCCTCCGGTACAAGGAGATAACCCAACCCCGGGGCCTTCAGGTAGGGGGGCCGGGGTTAATTGTCATGCCACGACCAGCGCCGATTGGATAGAATCATGGCGGGTTGGGGGCCGCTAAAAACAGAGCTACTTATATCAACAAACCCGTTGAAACCTGCGCACGCAGTTTTCCTTCCCCCCTTCGGGGTAGGGCGGCGTCGGGGCTTAACATACAGCATGCTAAACACAAGATATTTTCAATTAGCAGTAACTAAGTAGGGTTTCCAATGACGAAATTGGCATGACAGATGCAGGGACAAACACAGCACATGAGGGGGTTTGAGAGGGACATCACAGCACGTGAGGGGTTAGAGAGGGACATCACAGCACGTGAGGGGTTAGAGTGGGACATCACAGCATGTGAGGGTTAGAGAGGGACATCACAGCACATGAGGGTTAGAGTTGGACATCACAGCATGTGAAGGGGTTAGAGAGGGACATCACAGCACATGAGGGGGTTAGAAGGAATCACAGCACAAGGGGTTAGAGGGACATCACAGCATTGAGGGTTAGAAGGACATCCATACATTAGGTTAAGAGGACATCACAGCATGTGAGGGGTTAGAGAGGGACATCACAGCAATGAGGGGTTAGGAGGGACATCACAGCACGTGAGGGGGTTTGAGGGGACATCACAGCACGTGAGGGGTTAGAGTGGGACATCACAGCATGGAGGGGTTAGTGGGACATCACAGCACGTGAGGGGTTTTGAGTGGGACAAAAGCACATGAGGGTTAGAGAGGGACATAAAAGCACGTGAGGGGCTTGGGGGGCTCATGACGAAACTTCTTGTTTTTGTTTTAGGCTGCGAGGATCCCTTGGGGAACACTGAGCCTTGAAGAAACTTTTTCCCTTTAACTTGTAGTTTGTTTACATGCAGAAGACACTCTTTGATCGTCGCCAACGCCACCTACATTCGTTACCAGTAATATGGTAACTTCTGAGGTTCCATAGGGTTAAATGTTATTATAGCTTTCCTATCATGTGTATATAGTCATTGGTAAAACAGTCGGTGGGCCAGTGGCGTGATACCTCACCAACCCTAACCCGAACGTAATCTAACTTGTTGGGAAGAAAAAAAAATCGCCTAACTAGCGCCTAACTTTGGGTTGCCTTGGCATCAGCCTACTACAAAGATCTACTTGAACATGTTATAAATAGGTGTGGAGTTGTAAACGTGCAAGGGCCGCATCATCCTTGGTAAAAAGGAACGACAGTCATCATGACATAAAAGAACACCTGACATCTTAAAGACGGGGCCTTAGGAATGTTGAGTGACGGCTGAGAAAGGAGACGTCAATAGAGAGACTGAAATCAGAAAGAAGGGTGTAGGTTAGAAGGAGGGAGCACCGAGGGTGACTACGGTGAAGGAAGAAGCCTAGAAGGACCCCCACACAAAATACAGGTGGAGAAAATAAGGATAAACATCTACTTTTTGATAACCTTTTTCATAGCCCAAACTGTATACCTGGACTTTTTCACGCGACAATGTTTTGAAATTGCGGGGCTGCATAGGGGCCCGCGGGGGCGCCCTAAAAAGAGATATAGTGGTCTATGGACTATCATATAGACTGGTTTATCATATATATGGTATACTGAAATCTTCGTAAAAGTTTGTTCTATAATATATCAAATAAAAAACAGTAAAACACGCTAAAGAAATGCCATTACGAGACTATGAAAGAATATCATGAACTTAAAATTCACTTAACTCTTCGCCATTTAAAACTTTGCGAGTCAACTTTTATCATGAAGGGTATCAATAGAAGCGCAATTTTATTAGCTTTCCATTGATGTATTTCGTTATCTGTAAATGAATTAGAACCATGCATAATTTAGCGTTAAATAAATAAATAAAAAAATCAATTTTGGGTAATTTTCCCGATTGATGATGTTTTTATTTACTTATTAATTCGTTTACTGATAAATGAATTAGTACCATGTATAAATTAGCGTTGCCTAAATAAATAACCTCATCAAATCGGGAAAATTACCCGATTGATGATTTTATTTATTAGTTAAAAGCTAATTTATGCATGGTTCTAATTCATTTATCAGATAACGAAATATAGCAATGGAAAGCTAATAAAAATTTCACTTCTATTGTACCTTCATGATAAAAGTTGACTCGCAAAGTTTTAAATGGCGAAGAGTTGAAGTGAATATAGTTCATGCATATTTCTTCATAGCCACGTAATGGCATTTCTTTAGCGTGTTTTACTGTTTTTTATTTGATAATATTATAGAACAAACATTTACTTTGAAAATTTCAGTATATCATATATACTGATAAAACCGTCTATATGATCCGTATATATATATATATATATATTGAATCCGAGCGGCCCTCCGACTTCGGGCCCTTGCCCCACAGGCCGATATTCCGTGCGCAGTCCAGGTATATAGTGGTCTATGCCTCTTTCTATTATTTTGTAGGCCAGCCTCTTCATGTGGGGTGTGTGTGTGTGTGTGTGTGTGTGTGTGTGTGTGTGTGTGTGTGTGGGGTTGTGTGTGTGTGTGTGTGTGTGTGTGTGTGTGCATCATTATACTCTTTGCAAATCACCTGAGTGTTTACAATATCCACCTTAAAATAATCGTCCAGACCATTCTCATTCCTGTTTAAGCAAAAATCCCGAAAAATTTTTTTTTCACCAAAAAGCCAAAAACGAATTGAGTTTCAAAAACTCCGTTCAAATTTTAGTACTCAGCAGCCCTTNTAACAAACACCCAAATTCCCAGTACTACATTTTCTCAGTCTCCGTGTGTCTGTGTCGGGCGGGGCTGGGAGGCTCACTCGTGTGACGTCGCCAGCAAGTTTCGCGCCACGGCTGGAATGTGGCTGTTGTTTTTCCCGCGCTTTTTACAAAAGTCATGTTTTTAGGGAAATAAGGCGTGAAAATGAATAATTTTTTGTGGATTAGGTATTTTGAATGAACATTCAACATTATTATGCAAAGAAAAAATGGGTCTGGACGATTACTTTAAGGGTTAACCAGACGCACCTGGACATGTACATTTTTGCTTCTTTGTACATTAGTGGGACCAGCACATAAAAGGGAATGTGTGAGTTGCCTGCACTACCATTCAATCTTCTATGATAGCCTTCTACATCATTATTTGTCCAAATACTCTGACCAAATACCGTCCACTCACTTGGCGACCAGAGTCTATTTATCCAAGTTTCTTTCATGCATGTTGTTAAATCTTTAATAGGTCCAGCAGGCACACGTGACTCTAGGTGATCAAATATTCTTTCAATATATTCCTCTGAAAGGAAAGGAAGGGCCATCAACTGCCGTATAAAATCCATTTGCACTCCAGAAGTATTGTTAAGATTTTAGTACCTTTATGTAATCTCTTTCTTTTCCCAGATATAAGTGTGAATACTAATGGTAAGGTAAGGTAAAGATGGGAGCATACGCTAAGCTGCGCGTGGCATGCGGTGCTCATCTCCGTGGCATTAGCCCTTAGAGCCTGTGGTGGGTGAGGACCCGTTACCCTGGGACACAGGGCCTAGTGTGACTCCCGGGTTACCACAGTTACCTTCCCCAGGTTACCCTAGGTACCCATTTATCAATCCCGAAAGGAAGGAAGAACAGCTGGGTAGGCTGGTCACCGACTTGCCCTGACCCGAGATCGAACCAGGGCCCACAGATTCGTAGCCAGGTACGCTAGCCACTGCACCATGGAGGCGACGTGGTGCTTGTTTGATATTTCCTTCGATTCCCTTAATAAATGCATGGATTCCAAAAAGCTGTTTAACCAGTAAACTGCGGATACCTGTGTGACAATATCTCTGTGTACGCGGGACTTTTGCCATAATTCTTATAGCCGCCAAACAAACTTGAATGTGTATCAATGTATTAGCCATATATTTGTGCAACCGCTAAAAATATTTTTTTTTGCTAAAGTCTTGTGGTTATTCTATGATTTTACTTGCAAGATGAAGAGCGTTGAGGTTTATGGAGTCCATGGTACAGCTCGTTCACAGAAAACAGCCGCAAGGGGCTCCTCTCAAATCTTTCTCCCTCGATGGGGAGACC
The DNA here is from genome assembly GCA_016584305.1 of Chionoecetes opilio. Classification (NCBI taxonomy): domain Eukaryota; kingdom Metazoa; phylum Arthropoda; class Malacostraca; order Decapoda; family Majidae; genus Chionoecetes; species Chionoecetes opilio. Next base: position 15,297 of record JACEEZ010016515.1, read on the forward strand.
CCTGTCCCACCTTCCCCTTTCCATGCGGGTCACTGGGTCCTGAGCCTATTGTGTCCCTGGGTCATTCTCGGGGGTTTAAAAGTGAGGTCCCCAGATTTCACCGCCGAAAAATTATCCACCTTTTTTTTTTGGGGGGCCGCCCAATTGGGCATACTCGCTTTTTCTTAGTGATGCCAATGGGCATAGCCCGCTTTAGGGGTTTTAAACGGCTTCCGTACCAACGAAACATTGCTCCATAACCAATTTTTTTCATTCTTAAACAAGGACAGCTGCTCTGTATGCAGGTGCCTTAGCTGGGGGCTCGCGTGTGTAGCGTCCCTGCGCTCCGGTCAGCGGTCCGAGCCCACCAAGTTCTCCGGGGTGGGGGGGGGGCGTTTGGTATAGTCAATAATCCCTTTGTGGGGGTTACTTGCAAGTGTCTATATAGGATCAAAGTACTTATATTACCCTTTCCCACAATATCCTCCATCCCCTTCCCAACTCAGGTTTTCCCAGCCACTCTTCGGGTCCCTCATGCCACGTGTCTCCAAACTTCTGCACCTACTTCTCCACACCAGATGGGCCACTTCTTTGCCCTCTTCCTCCCCTTTGCTCTACCATCCTGACCCCTTTCCTGGGTTGGTAACTCTACAACTCTCCCCCACATGGGTCGTAGCCCCCACAGCCCCCACCAGGAGCTGGGCTGGCACTTCATTTTTTTTAGCTTTAAAACAATCAATAAATCAGGTCCCCTAGCCTCATCCACCCCCTCAGCCCTTACTGCCTCTAGGGGCGGAGACGACGGGAGGGGGATTCACCATCCCCCCACGACTTCAGGGGCCCCAAAAACTGCCCCACGGCGAGGTGGGGGGGGGGGCGGGTCCCCCGTCTCACCCCGCCCTCAAAAACCCTCCCGACCGCCCTGCGCCGGCTCCTTCAATCTCCTCCCTTCGGGCATGCTTTTTGGTACTCTAACGTCAAGCAGCCCTTATCCCCGGGGCCCGGGGTGGGTCGGGCCCCCAACCCCCTCCCCTTCCCCTTACCTGCCTGTTCTGCCTCCATGATTTTATTTTACGTGCAAGGTTTTTATTACCACCTCCAGGGTTTTTATCCAATCCATTGCGTCCTCCATTTTAAACCTTTGCCTTTTTTAGTTCCCTTGTCCCACCTCATTCTCCTCCTTTATTTTCCCCCGCACTCTTTCTGTCCTTAAAATCACCTGTTTTCCTGCATTTGCCCAAACCACAGTTCCTTTGGCCCTGTGCTCTTTGTATGCTCTGGGCGCTCCCTCACAGTACTGGCACCACCATGTCCCCTATCGCACTGCAACCCACTATCCTTGTCCTGACTTTTCATAACAAGCGGGCACGTCCCTGTTTTTTCCCTCACCTCCTCATCACACGATCCGCATCTCCCTGTTTCGCCTGTTTCTATACCATTGCAGTCAACCCCCCCATTCGGGCCCCTTTGACCTGGTGCCATCCCCCAACCCGTCCTGTTCCCCACGATCTCACATGGTTTCGACATCACGGCGACCTTTAACGATACACTTTCCCCTGTGATCCTTTAAACTACTCGATTCACGTATGTTGCTCCTGCCCCCAATGCCTACCAGCTACGATCCCCTTTTCCCCTTAGCTACCCCAAAATACCCCCCTTTGCACTTTTTTGAGTTTACACCCCCCGTCACCTCGCTCAAACCCTACCCACGCCAAGCATTTAATACCCGATATCCTCACATCTCACTACCACGCTACACTAAACGCCAGGCTCCCACCTAAAACACTCCAAAACCCACTGCCCCCCAAAAAAACACCCTGGATACACTAGTAAACCCCAAAAAACAATAAAAACCCTCAAGGCCACTCCACCCCATCGATCAAAAACGGGGGGGGGCGACCTCTGGCCTATGTGGATCTTTAAATTTTTGGTTACTCGTTTTTTGTATTTTGGCTTTTTGTGGTTATTTGCTATTTCATTTTCATCCTCTCTTAAAAAAAGGGTTTTAATCTTGTAAAAAAGCACACTATAAACTTAGATGAAGAACCATTAGTCAGTAAAATAAAAATTTTTTAATTGTTAGATGTGTTTTTGTTTGATTTTGAATAATTTTTGTCGTACGACCACTGAGTTGGTCTCCGCTGTAACCAACAGCTCTCTCAAAAACTACCCCCAGGACTGTCTACTGTGCTTAGTGTTGGCCGAACCAGCACCCCGGGGGCGGGGTACAAACACCCGGGACCCAAACACTGCTGGTGTACAGGGGGGTCGGGTTTTAAGGAAACACCCAACTGTTTCCCTCCGCCCGGGATCGAACCCCGGGGGTTCTCGGGTTTTGAATCGAGCGTGCTTCCCCCCACCCGGAGTACCCAACGGTACTCCTCCTACACTACTGAGTGCGGAGTATTTTAAGATTTAAAAGTTTTGTTGGGGAGCCAAAATATACAAACGGAAATTCCTGTACGATCAAAGAGGCAGTCAACAAAAACGCATAATATAGAACAAACACACACGATGCCTCAAATCGCTGAGATGCTTTTGGGGTGCCAACTTCCTCCAAAGATCACACTTCACTAAAATTTTCCCTCTCATCGATCATGTCTTCTTATCACCAAAAAGGTTTTCCCCAAGTTTTTTAAAATGGGGCAAGGATTAGAAGCACACACCTGGGTTTCTCTTCACTGGGTGTTTAAAAGCTGATTCAAAAGTGTCAAATGGAATACTACACCCAAGATTATTAATCATGGATATATTGGATGCTGCGCCGTCACAAGTTAAAGAAATAACCACAGTCTATAACGGTCATCCGACGCGCAGGTTGGGGGTGGGACTTAGTGACGTCACGCGATCCAGGTGACGATACAGTGACCCAGTGTGTACTCGCGGTTGCCACTCGGTGAAATTATGAATGATTTAATCATTATCTTTACTAGTAATGGAACATTGCATTACCTTATAACAACACAGTTGATATTAATGGACATGTTATTTACCAAATAAGCAGTACATGAAAACAGCATGAATGTAATAAACAATACAATAAAAGGCTAAGTGGCATCGTGTTGGGGCGGGGGAGGATGTAACACGTGACTCCGACACGTGACTCAGCTGGCGCAGCCTAGTCCCTCCTTCCTCCCCCGCCCCAACACGATGCCACTTAACCTTGTACAGTATTGTTTATTACAGCCATGCTGTGTTCATGTACTGCTTATTGGTAAATAACATGTCCATTAATACCAATTGTGTTGTTATAAGGTAATAGTCTATTACTACCACTGCTATTGCTACTACTAACTCTACTATTACTACTATTACCACTACTACTACTATACGACTACTTCTACTGCTACTATTATTACTACTACTTTTGTGACTATTACTACTACATCAACCACTACTACTACTACTATAGAATGGGGAGTAGTATTTATTATTATTTTTTTATTATTGTTAGTTAGTTAGTTATATTATCTTAGAAATAGAATATGATAGGACATGAACGTGGGCGCACGGAGCGGATCCACCCGCCTCTCAGCTATGCTGCTGATAGAATGAGGCAGATCGAGAGGGCTTGGGTGGCCTGGATCGCGTGACGTAGGTGCGCAGCGTGAGCCAAAACTCGTCCAGCCGTTCGGAAGACCGTTATAGACTGTGGAAATAACTGTGACGCCTGCAGAATGCCGCTTTGTTAAACATTGCGTCACTAAATTAGCCGAGTCCTGCAATTAGGAAATATCTAACTGGCAACTTCCACATGCCATTCACTGACACAACCATGAACGTTAGAGCCTTTTTAGCTATGGTGAAACTATCGTCATCAATTTCAGTCCCCATGTCCATGACATTTTTTTTCAGCCCCTTCAACCTGTTGTTTTACAGCCATTTAATCCACGATTATCGAATACAATGCAGGTTTTCCTTCCTTAGCTACCATGTCAGCACTCAACTTAAAGGCTGAAAAACCAGGCTGTGTAAAACCTGGTTCACCATCAACGCATTGATACCCTTTTCTAACAGTTCTAGGGTGTGGCAAACAGGTGTCAAATGGGTGGGAGCGGCGGCTGTCACCTGCTTTCTGCCAATGCTAGTATGGCCGCCGGCCGACCAGAATGACTTCACTTTGTTGTAAAAAAAAAATATAAATATATATATATATATATACTATATATATATTATATATATATATATATATATAATATATATTATATATATATATTATATATTGGTGTAGCCAGACAGGATATTTTCTCTTAAGCAAACTATGTTGAAAGCAGTTGAGCATTCTCTTTTGTTAAGTTTTTGATGTACGGTTTCTATTACTCGTACAAGTTTTTTTATTTGTTTATGTTAAATGATTCAGAAGTTCTCCTATAGATTGCAACGTTTCGGAACTAACTCGTTCCATCTTCAGGCGTGGTAGGATTCTGATTTTTTTTTTTTTTTTTTTTTTTATAGGAAAGTTGGAGGGGAGAGAGAGAGTGGAAGGGAAAGCAGGTGGAAAATATGAAATACAGTAGAAGTAGATAGTTGGTGGGCAGTCCACCTTGCTGTGTCTTGTGATATATGTTCGAAGTTTTTTATGCATTGTGTTTTTTAATAGGTGTTTGCATGTATTTTATGTGTATATCTCGCTAATCATGTTCAGTTTTTAATGAAATTGGTTCTGGTATAGTTTCCATTGTTATTAGTGTACTAGGGAAGTTCATATTGTATTTTCTGATATTTTCTTATCTTTGTTTTAGTTAGTTATTAGTAAAAGATTATCTTCATCTTCAAGTTTCTTCCTATTGTTTTCGGCTCTTTTGTAGAGTCTTATGTTAATCAGTTCTGTTTTTTGTTAATTCATGTATTTCTTGTGTGTTGGGTGTGTATGGTATCTCTGTTCTGTAGCAAACTGAGGACTTTGTTTTTGTGTTATTTGTAGTTTGCTAATTTGTGTTTTGCTCATTGATAATGTTGGGATAGGTGGGTAGTCCAAGATTGGTAGGACCAGTGCTTTGACTAGATGTATTTTAATTTTGATAGGCATACTTCTAAATCGGAATAGTCGTGTTAGAGCTCCAAAGGCCTTGTGTTGTCTGTCTTTTATGTGTTGTATATATCCTCTATTGTTAATTGTGAGACAGAGTATTTGCCTTTCATTTGGGTGTCAAGCATTTCTTCTCGATGAGTACTTTTTCGGCCTTTGCTCCCAGTCTTATAACTGAATTTTGTTGTATTTGTTGCTATTTTCCATTGTCGTTCGTATTTGTTTATGCGGCTGACTTCTCTCGCCGTTATTCGGTTGAGCATTTCCTTTGATTTACCCGGGTAGTGTATTATTTGAGTGATGTCGTCTGCGTATGATATGTTTGTGCCCTGTATTGGGTCTGGTATGTCTCTGGTGTATGTGATGAATAGCGTCGGAGATAATACACTACCCTGGGGCAACGCCGCAGCGTAGTTTATACGGCCACCTAAGTATGTACCTATTCTAATTTTTGCCTCTCGGTCATCTAAAAATCACAGTAGTTTTTTATAGTATTGTTGGAGTTGTAATTGGAGTATTTTGTATTTTAGGCCAAGGTGCCAAACTTTGTCAAATGCTTTTGTGATATCTCGTAGTACTAAGTGACATTGTCCATTGTCTGCTTTGTTTTGAGCTATCTATTCGTTATAGATTGCAATGGCTTCGGTAGTTTCCTCTGCCTTGGCGAAACCGTATTGGTGCTTATTATATAAGTTATTGTCATTGAGGTGTTGCCGTAGTCTTTTGTTTATAATGCGTTCGAAAAATTTTCCAGGTACTTCTAATAATGAGATGGGCCTGTAATTTAATGCACGATGTGAATTCTTGCCTTGTTTTGGGATTAATCTGATCGTTGATTGTTTCCACATGTCGGGGAAATATTCTGCGGATAGTGTTGAATTATATATGTGACATAGTTTGATTATCGCATTATCTGGTAGGTGTTTGAGTAGCGTTTTGTTTATGCCACTTTGACCAGGACATGTCTTTTTGAAAGATTTGATGGTACCTTTAATTTTTGCCGTTGTTATTTCTCTTGTTGTGTAGTCGAGTGTGGTCAGATGTAGGATATGGTGTGATTCTACGTCTATTGTTATCCAAAAATTGTCTTACTGTGTCTTCTGTGTTGTCGTTAGGGTCTTCATCGTCGTTTATATTGTCTACTGTGAAAACTGCCTCCCATACTTGTCTGTGAAGTGTCTCCTTGTCTCGTGATGTGTAAATATTTTCGTTGTTATTGTTGAGTAAGTAGTGTGGTTCCGGATTATTGTTCCCTGTGAGATTTTTTATTTTTCTCCAGAAAGTGGATGAGTCTTGGTAGGTTGCAGCAGTTTCTGTCATTACGCTGTTCCAGAATGTGTTATTGTCTTCTGTAAGGGCATCTTGTAATGTGTATTGAAGTTGTTTATATCGTCTGTATAGGTGTATGTCCCGCCCGTATGTGATTGAATGTTGTCTTATAGCGTTGTACTGCATGATTATGTTCTGTGTGTTTTGGTTGTTGGAGAGTACGGTTGTGTGTTGTGGGTATGTGGTTTTGTGCTGCTTGGAGGGGATTATGTCGTACCATTTCTGAATTCCTTCGTCTATTTCTTCTAGGTTATTATTATCATGTTGTTCATTAACATTAATTCTATTTGTTATTTCTTATTGAAACCCGTCCCATTTGTTTGAAGCTGAGACGTGGAGTGCTTGCTGTTTGGATGGGTTTGGTACTGATTTTCATTATAATAGGAAAATGGTCACTGGTTGTTAAAGGTCCTTGTGTAATGTGGATGTTGTGATATGTTTTGTAGTTTGATAAAATTATGTCAGGTGTTGTTGCCGTATGTGTGCATGGTATGTTGGAAAGTATGGGCCTATGTGTTTGTAGTATCCTGTTACTGATGAGGTGGTGTATTTGTCTACCTTTTGTGTTGTGTATCTGTAACCTAAGGTAGGATGGTTGGCATTTAGGTCTGTTAGCATATATACCGGTTGATTTCTTCTAAATATTTTGATGAAGTCTGGGATTGGGTTGTATTGTCTGTTGGGACGTTGGTATAGGGTAGCTATGGTAATTTTTCCAGTGCTAGTTTATATTTCTATTGCCAACATGTCTGAAATGAAGTCGTCTAAAATTTTGTGTGTTGTTGTGTGTTTTACGGCTATTGCTGTACCGTCATAAATTGAGTTTGCGTAGTTTTTCTTGTGCACTGTGTAACCGTGTATCTTGAGTGAGGCGTCGTTTGTGATGCCGTGACTGTTAATGAGTATAATATCAGCGTTTATTTTTCTGTAGGCGTTGATTAAACCAATTTTTGTTGTCGTCCAGTGGTGTACGTTATGTTGTACTATGTTCAGCGTTTCCATGATTGTGTGTGTTCTTCGTGTTCTGTTTGTGTGAGCCTGTTTCTTGTTTGCGTTGGGTTTGTGGTTGTGCCATGTGTTGGTGATTTGTCCCTGCGCGGTCCCGCCTCTTGCTTGCGTGTGTCTTTGTTGTTTCTGTGTTCCTTTTGTGGTTGTGGTAGTGTCATTTGCTAGTGATTGTCCTGTGACATGGAAGCTCGTGTTTGGTATGTTTTTCTTTTTTTGTTTTTCTTGGGTTTCTACTTCTTGTGATTCTGCTTCCTCATCTGTGGATTCGTCATAGTAGACAGATTCTTGTTTGAATTGGATTGAATCGATGTTTGGTTCAGAGTCCGTTTGGATTGTGTTTCTTGGTGTTGCTACTTGAGTTGCTTCAATATTTGTTTGCTGTTGTTGTGTGTTGTTGTTTGGAAGATTGAAAATTTGTTGGGATGGGGGATCATCAGGAGCAATTATATTAGGAAGATTGTTTAGGGTTAGCATTTTATTTAGTTCAGTCTGGTATGATCCAGGCTTGGCACTATTTTTAAGGTGTGCATGTATTAAGCCGCGGTCAAACGAGCACTTTTTCCGGCAATATTCAGCCAGCAAGACCAAACCGGCCTCAAGTTGGCTAAAATTGCCGACAAAAAGTCAAGACCAACATGTTTGTGTTCTTGGCTGAAAATTCCTGGAAACTCCCTCCACCAACGGATATTATTTGACATTCATTTTTAATGCACGCTCTAATTCAATATACAGAAGCTAAAATTAAACACCTACATAGTAGCAGGAACTGATTACAATACGAATTGTGAAGTCTTGTACATTTATAAAAACATTTTGAAGGGTATATAACACACTTACGAAAATTTACATGAGTTAGGGTGGTTTTCTATTTTCTTTGTTGACTATTAATAACTGAAATTTTAAGGGGATACTGAACTGGACAAACTTATTTATTCACACTGACGTGCTTCCATACCAAGAATCGATTTCAATCATTCACCACCCTATTTGTGAACCAGTTTTCTCCCTATTTTTCCAAAGACGCTTCTTCAGATACGTCTTGAGAAGCCGAATTGCCATTAAAACTCGGCTACCTCTGTGAAAGTCTGTGTGACCAAAACAGGCAAGGTATTGCCTTTGCTGAATATTGACGGAAAAGTTGCTCGTGTGACCGCGGCTATATGCAAGTCATAATTTAAGCGACATGTCAGATGTGATTTTTACTAGATTGTTGGGTACTGATGGTTGGGCAATTACGTCGTATGGTTTGTTTTTCTGTTCCCTTATTTGTTAAATTTTTTCTTGTCATAGTTTTTTTATGACGGGGCATTTGTAAGCAAACGTGCGGTGGTCACCCTCACAGTTAAGGCATTTCTTTGATGTGCTGTTGCAATGGAACCATAGATGTCCAGTTTGGCTACATTCGAAGCAAATCTTGTAGTCTTTGTTTTTGTGCATTTGTTTGTCACATGGTCCATCGTGTTTATAGCATTTCATGAACGTGTTTTCGTTGATGTATTCCTCTTGTGTAATCTGATGTGGAGGTATTCTCCTGTTGAACATCAAGAGTCCCTTGTTTAGTGCAGTTTGGGCTGATGATATTGATTTAAATGTGATTTTCGCAATGGGATAATTGGGGAATTTGAAGATGTTGTCAATGTCTTCACTTGTCCAGGCATTATGAGAGTATATTTCATGCTGGATTTCCTCGGTGTTGTTTGTGTTGTCCGTTATTTTTTTTTATTATTTTTTTTTTTTTTACATCACAAGGAACTGGCCAAGGGCACAACAAAAATGGGTAACACAAAGCCCGCTTAGTTGCCAGTCCCTATAAAGAAGACAGTAAGAGAATAAAATACAAACAGAAGGGTAGGCCAATTTAGTTCGGGAGGTGTCTTGTTACTCTTCTTTTGAAAAGATTTAAGTCATAGGAAAGTGGAAAAATAGAAACAGGAAGGGAGTTCCAGAGTTTACCAGTGAAAGGGATGAAAGAGTAAAGATACTGATTAACTCTTGCATTAGGAAGATGGACAGAATAGGGATGAGAATGAGTAGAAAGTCTTGTGCAGCGAGGCCGCGGGAGTGGGGGAGGCATGCAGTTAGCAAGTTCAGAAGAGCAGTGAGCATGAAAATAACGGTAGAAGAGAGCAAGAGAAGCAACATTGCGGCGGTGATTTAAAGATTGAAGACAGTCAGTCAGAGGAGAGGAGTTGATGAGACGAAAAGCTTTTGACTCAACCCTGTTTAGGAGAGCTGTATGAGTGGATCCTCCCCAAACATGTGAGACATACTCCATACATGGGCGGATAAGGCCCCTGTAGAGAGCAAGCAATTGGGAGGGAGAAAAAAAAGGACGCAGACGCCACAGCACACCGAACTTCTTAGAAGCTGTTTTAGCAAGAGATGAGATGTGAGATTTCCAGTTCAGATTTTTAGTAAAGGATAGTCCTAGAATGTTCATTGTAGAAGAAGGAGACAGTTGAGTGTCATTGAAGAAGAGGGGATAGCTATCTGGTAGGTTTTGTCGAGTAGATAGGTGAAGAAATTGGGTTTTTGAGGCATTGAACAAAACAAGGTTTGCTTTGCCCCAATCAGAAATTATAGAAAGATCAGAATTTAGGCGCTCGGTGGCATCTCTCCGTGAATCACTTAGTTCCTGTTGAGTTGGACGTCTAATAAACGACGTTGAAAAATGCAGGGTAGAATCATCAGCGTAGAAGTGGATAGGGCTTTGAGCTAGACTTAGAAGATCATTAATAAATAATAGAAAGAGAGTGGGTGATAGGATAGAACCCTGGGGAACACCACTATTGATAGATTTAGGAGAAGAACAATGTCCGTCTACAGTAGCTGCAATAGAACGGTTTGAAAGGAAACTTAAAATGAAGGTACAGAGAGAAGGATAGAAACCGAATGAGGGTAGTTTGGAAATTAAAGATTTGTGCCAGACTCTATATCAAAAGCTTTTGATATGTCAAGGGCAACAGCAAAAGTTTCACCGAAACCCCTCCCCTAAAGGAAGATGACCAAGATTCAGTTGGGAAAGCTAGAAGATCTCCAGTAGATCGCCCTTTACGGAAACTGTACTGACGATCAGATAGAATATTGTGAGCAGATAGATGCTTAAGAATCTTCTTATTAAGTATAGATTCAAAAACTTTAGAAAAGCAGGAAGTCAAAGCTATAGGACGGTAGTTTGAAGGATTAGAACGGTCACCCTTCTTAGGAACAGGTTGGATGTGAGCAAACTTCCAGCAAGTAGGAAAGGTGGAAGTAGATAGACAAAGACGGAAAAGTTTGACCAGGCAAGGTGCAAGCACAGAAGCACAGTTTTTGAGAACAATAGGAGGGACTCCGTCAGGACCGTAAGCCTTCCGAGGATCTAGGCCAGAAAGGGCAAAGAAAACATCATTCCGAAGGATCTTAATGACAGGCATAATATAGTCAGAGGGTGGAGGAGAAGGAGGAACAAGCCCTTCATCAGCCAGAGTGGAATTTTTAGCAAATGTTTGAGCGAAGAGTTCAGCTTTAGAAGTAGATGAGACAGCTGTGGAGCCATCTGGGTGAAGCATAGGAGGGAAAGATGAAGAAGAAAAATTGTTAGAGATGCTATTAGCTAGATGCCAGAAGTCACGAGAGGAATTTGATTCAGAAAGATTTTGACATTTTCTATGAATGAAAGAGTTTTTGGTAAGTTGAAGTAAAGATTTGGCATGATTGCGGGCAGAAATATAAAGGGCATGAGTTTCAGGAGATGGATGCTTACGGTACCGTTAGTGAGCCACCTCTCTATCTCGGACAGCATGAGAACAAGCAGAGTTAAACCAAGGTTGATGGGCTTTAGGGTTAGAGAAAGTATGTGGAACGTACGCCTCCATGCTAGAGACTATGACCTCAGTTATGCGCTCTGCACAAAGAGATGGGTCCTTGACATGGAAGCAGTAATCATTCCATGGAAAATCAGAGTAGTACTGCCTTAGGTCTTCCCACTTAGCTGAGTTGAAGTGCCAGAAGCACCTCCGCTAAGGTGGGTCCCGAGACGGTACCGGAACGATAGGACAGGTTACAGAAATAAGATTGTGATCGGAGGAACCCAACGGAGAGAATAGTTTCACAGAGTAAGCAGAAGGGTTAGTAGTTAGGAAAAGATCAAGAATGTTAGGCGTGTCTCCAAGGCGGTCAGGAATACGGGTAGGGTGCTGCACCAGCTGCTCTAGGTCTTGGAGGATAGAAAAGTTGTAGGCTTGTTCACCAGGTTGGTCAGTGAAAGAAGATGATAGCCAAAGCTGGTGGTGAACATTGAACACGTGAAGGAATGTTTTTCAGGAGGATGGTTCTTTTTCCCCTCAGGTTTGGTGGGAGGACTGCAGTGAAGTTATGACTGAGCAGCTGTGCGGAACATTCTTTTTGGAAGATCTTGTCCGTTTCCTCGTCCAGGCTGGTGATAATCACGAATCCATCTCTGGCTTCCAGCAGATTGGACGCAAATATTCCGTTGTTGGCGAGTATTTCTAGGAGTTTTTGCTGCTTTTCCTGATTAGGTGTCGGGTGTTTTATTTTCACACGCGCCATGTTGCTGCATGTCCGGGGAAGCCAGTACATTCGAGCAGGAGAGCTTGAGGTGCAGGCGTGTGGTCCAATCAGGAGTGATTCTTAATTTTAGCAGTCGAGGTTGTAAACCAGAGCAGAGCCAGATTCTTAAATTCCTACGATAACGGGTGGTCTATGTCTGGCCGCCTCCAGGCGTCGCACCAGACCCGTTGTCTCCACTTGCGGGACTTAACTTGTCCTCTTTTAAAAGGAGGTAGGTGAGAGGAGATTTATAGATAGGAAGCAAGCAATGGAAAGAAGAGGTGGAGTGGAGAGAGCAGTAAGAAACAGAGTAACAACTACATGGATGAAGTGGAGCCAGATGGTGGGACTGCTGGTAAACTTTTGCTGAATGATAAAAGTGCATTAGCAATTTTGTCCATCCCCTCACGGAGAACATTGTTCGTCTCCTTTTTTGCCACCAGCAAGATCCTGTTCAGGATTTGGTGGATTCGCCCCTGCGATTGCAGAAACCCATCGATGACATTGGCATCACCAAATCCTATGCAAAGAAAAGCAGACAATGGTGTTGAATTGCTTCAACATCTGTGGCAAATCTTCATAATAAGACGAAAAAGGGTCAGAGCAAAGGCTGGATGGGTTGTGTTCTTGGTTCTGCTTTATCTAGAATATTCTACAGCGCCCAATACATTGAAATTAAGAACCCTTGCTTACATCTAAAATCTTACTTACAAACAAGTTTCTAGTATCTATAAACAAAATGACATCATAATTAACAGTAAACCAGTCACAATATATATATATATCATAATTAACAGTAAACCAGTCACAATATATATATATATAAGTATGTGATCAAAAATACTATCTTAAAATGGCGCACCATAGAAAACCAGGCTAAGGGCTGACTAATACAAAAACAAAAGGTCGGACCTTTCTGTCACTGGTTTCAACATACTCCCGACCATAGGAGTTTCTAACTTCTATCAAATGAAGGAATTACAGAATCTATAAATATACTGCTTACATAATGCAACATCAACATATCAACATGTTACCTATCTCATAAGAATGGAAAGTGTTTCCCAAATAATATTACAAATAAATACTTCAAATAATATTACAAATAAATACTTCAATCTCAAAACCCAAGCAACAATATGCTAAAGTGACTCCATTTACTAAACTCAAACAGAGGTGTTGCAGGTTTAATGGCAGCACAAACAATATCATACTTATATCTAGCTTCTTCCTTAGTAGAAAACAAGGCTCTTCTTTCTTGACTCACGGACAAGGGTTCTGATAACCAAGGGGGACCATTTAACCACAAAGTGTTAGATACAAGCTGGTCTCCTAATATTCCTCTTGAAATCAAATCGGCAGGATTGTCAATTCCCTTACAATGCTGCCAGCAACTTGGAGGAGTTACACTTTGGATTTCAGTTACTCTATTTGCAACAAAACTTTTCCATCTATAAGAGTCACCTTGTATCCAAGCAAGGACAATCTTTGAGTCTGTCCAGCAATTTAGGGATGTGTCCTTACTTATATTTAGATGAAGAGCATTTTTTACAAAGGTAATTAACCTGGAACAAACAGAGCCGCCATCAATTCTAACCGGGCAGAATTACAGTTTTGGGGGTGCTATCTAGATCGGAAACCCACAGTGATCCCTTTTTAAAAAACCATTTGGCACAGGGTTCTGACATATACACAAGTCCATATAATTTTTCAGAAGGTCCCAAAAGTAGCAGTTCAATTTTCAAGGCTTTTCCCAAAGGGAAGACCGAAAATAGCACCCCTATCAAGACTCCATATCTAAGAGAGGTAGCCTCTCAACCCATTCTCAAACTTTCTTTGTTTAGGGAACATATCATCCAAAAAGACCAAACCCTCCAAATATTTTGGGAAAAAGTTTTTTTCCCAAAACCAAAAAAGGGACTTATAAACCCCAAGGAAAAAGATCTGGCAATAAAATAAGAAAATTTTTGGTAAATACAAAAACCAAATTTTTGGGCCCTAAATTTAGCCCCTAAAAAGGAGAATGATCAGGGGATTTACACCACTGAATCCCGCATATTAGTAACCTCATTCCCCACTTACATAGTCAAGTTGATCTTTAAATCTAGATGTTACCAGTCTATATTAAAAACCCCCATTTTTTCAAAGGATCCTTGCATGTGACAAAACCTCACGGGCTTCACAAAAAATTTTGCACAAGCTTCTTCTACATATCGCACCACCTAGCCAGTTATTACATACATACCCTCTTTTAATTCAGAATCTCAAGTCAGGGGTCCCTTTTCAAGATTATGTCAAAATAGTAGCATTTAATAAAAAAAGGGTGCAGTGTTCCCAAATGGAACACGCAAAAACCCCCCCCTAAATCTTACCATTTACCCCCTCAGAAAGAAAGATGCACATCTCTATCTTCTTTTCCTTTACTTTTTTTGCAAAAAAATGCCGGGGTTATCAGCAGCAAAAGCTTGGGCCACCTCCGAAGGTATCAGTATTTCAAAATCGGGGTTTTTAGGGAGGGGCCCCAGTAGAAACAGTTTTCTTTTTTCCTTTAAATCGAGTGATGCACCAAAAACAGGCTAATCTTAGTCCCCCACACTGTTTTTCTCTGTAAGGAGGTGAGGCAGATAATAGGTGGGGGTAAGGACTAGTAATCTCAACATGGAATTTCCTCAATAATACCTTCCCTCTCATAATCGTAAAAAACCCTATAATATTTTTTTTAAGTCAACATCTTTATGCAATTGTATGAATCTATCTATTTCTTTTTAGCAAGTTTTTCATTATCTATGAGATCACCCTTTGCGCTCACTTTTCCAAGGCAGGGGGGCATTCAATCTACTAAAAACAAATTTTTTTAACCCCCCCTTTCTCCCAAGCAGATTTAGACCAAAAAAAACAATCAGCTTCCTAAAATTTAACCCCTAAGACTTTAAGTCCCAAAATTTGCTTACATCTAGCTGACACCTTGAAAACAAAAAACATTTTGTGAAGTAAAGTGAGAATTGGCACAGCTGCCAAGCTCTGACAGAACCCAAACCCAAAAAAAAATTTTCTGTGCTACTATCCATCAATTGAAAAGTATCACGGGTATCAAGAATTGCCAGTATGATCGAGACCAATCAATTATTAGCCCACTGGAAATTATTCAATGACATCAGAAGTTCTAAGGAAAAAGGCACTCAAAAATTTTATGGGGAAAACAGTTGGTAATAAAAAGGTTTGACATATTTTTTTGGGGAATTTTAAACAGCAATCAATAATGGATGATTATTACAATCAAGTAATTTAGAGAATAAATCTACTTGCGCTTTATTGACTTTTCACCACCAAATGCTGAAAATGAAATTGTCGACTAAAAGCCCTTGGTTTTCACTTTTTTTCAAGATTAACTTACAAAGGTTCGTCAGACCACTGTCAAAAATAAATTTGCATCATAAAGCACACCATTTTTTTCCAACAACCTTAACCTTTTTGTTGCAAAAAAGTACTGTTTCATAGTGGAGGGAATATTTTGAAGAGCAAACTACCTTGAATGATGAACTCTTTCCGTTGGCACACTAGTGAGTTCAGACCCGGTTCAGGTACAACCCTTTAGTGGTCATTACTAAAATTTGAATTTAAATTTAAAGCCAACATTTGAAATTTTGATTACCTTACATTTAACACTTAGCAAAAGCATCCCTTAAAAAAATGCCCTTACTTAAACACTTAAAACCCGGGGAGATTGAATTCTATCAGCGCGGTCCCTTCCACTTTAAATTTTAAAAATTTTTAAAGCATCTCTTTGATTATGTTCTGCTAAAAACCCCCAATAAGCCCGTTAACTTAAAAAGAGGCGTGAAGAGTGAAACTGAAGACCCTTTCTCCTTGACCCCTTTATGTACTAATTCCTTTTTTCTTCAGGTTTTATGGCCCCCTTTTAAATTCTTGAAGTAAAATCCGAAAGTTCCCAACGTTTAAAGCTCTCACTTTTTCTTGAGGAACTGCAGGAGCCAATCCCAAATCGCGTTCACGCCAGCACTTTTGAGCCCACTCATTCGTATTTCATAGGAAGACGGGATGGGGAGATTGTGTTAGAAAGTTTACACGTTACCATGACACCCAAGCTTCTAAACTTCTGATGGTGTCAGTAGCTCGTCACGTAGAAAACCAGAGTTGGGACACGTACTAAAAACCTTTTGCCTTTACAGGAACCTTGCCTTTTAAAAAAGCTTTAAATGGGCAAATATGATCTTCAGGGCCTTCCCAAACTCTCCTTTAGTAGGTACAAGCGTCTTTAATGGCGCTTTTTGAGAAAAACCCAAATGACTGATTTGTCTCCTTCCAACAGTGAAACAAAAGTAAATTTGCTTATACAGGAATGTCTGCATCATCAAATGAGAAAAATTTGGGCCCAAAGGACGCCATTCTGTAACTTCACCTTTTAAAATTTTGGGAAATTTTAAATAGGCAACCTACTTGGCAGCAGGGCTCCCCCACTGAGCTAAAGCATCAGCAAATCCTTATTTCTTTGAGATTTGAATTCTCAGAGGCCTTTATTCTGGTATACGAGCCTAGATCTGAACAGCGGCCCCAATTAAGTTTCTTCAAGGGCATCCTCTCTAACTCCATTCTAATTCTGACTGACTTAAACTAGCTTTGCAAGCGTCGAAACAAAATATCAGTTTTCTTTTTTTTACCCGCTCAAACGTGACAAACTGACGTTTTTAATAAATCAAAGTTGGTTTTAATTCGGGAAAACCCAAAACCCTTT
Organism: Chionoecetes opilio; assembly: GCA_016584305.1. Classification (NCBI taxonomy): domain Eukaryota; kingdom Metazoa; phylum Arthropoda; class Malacostraca; order Decapoda; family Majidae; genus Chionoecetes; species Chionoecetes opilio. The sequence goes on from JACEEZ010016515.1 coordinate 31,946, forward strand.
TTACAGCTCTCGACTTTTGTAATTTTTTCCATCTTATGTCTGCTGTATGCCACAAAGTATCACAAAAGGTTTTTAAAATCTTTACTCCCGGGGCTGGGGACCCAAAAGTTTAATTCTTAACTCTGTGGCAAAAAACTTCATAATAAGACGAAAAAGGGTCAGAGCAAAGGTGGATGGGTTGTGTTCGGTTTTTGCTTACTAGAATATTCTACAGCGCCCAATCATTTAAATTTAAAAACCTTTTTAATCTAAAAACTTTCTTTCAAACAAATTTCTAGATTATAATAAAAAGACATCAAATAACAGTAAAACCCGTCACAATATAAAATATTATTATAAAAAACATAAAATATATACAAAAACATAAACAAATACAAAAAATATACATAAGAAAATAGAAATATTAAATAGTAATTACATAAATATATAAGATATAGAAAATAATTTAAAAAAAAATAAGTATATAAGTAATATAATACAATATATATATAAAAATAAGAAAATAAGATGAATAAAAATTTAAAATTATAGAGGATAATAATAAAAAATATAAAATATATAAATATATGAAATTTTGAAGTAAGGATATATTTATATAGAGATATGGAAATAATATAGAAAAAAATAAAAATATGATAAACAATATATAATATAAAGGAATAAAGAAAATTAAAAAATATAATATAAAAAAGATAATATAAAAAGAAAAAATATAGAAATATAAGAAAAAATATTAAAAAGATAAATTAATAGATATAATATAATTTAAATTTAAAATAATATAAAAATAATAAAAATATTTTTTAAAAATATAATTTACAATAATAATAAATAAGATAAAAAAAAAATATAAAAATTTACAAAAAAAATTAAAATAAAAATATATATAGATGTAATATAAGAATAATAAATTACATATATATATAATTACATATATATATATATAGAATATATATATATAGATATATATATATATATATAGATATTATAATATATATATATATATATATATAATTACATATATATATGTATATAATACATATATATAATATATAATTACATATATATATATATATATCTATATATATATATATATATAATATAATTACATATATATATATATATATATATATATATATATATATATTAATTACATATATATATATATATATATATAATTACATATATATATATATTATATATATTAATATATATATATATATATATATATATATATATATATATATATATATATTAATATATATATATATTATATATAAGTATGTGATCAAAAATACTATCTTAAAATGGCGCACCATAGAAAACCAAGCTAAGGGCTGACTAATACAAAAACAAAAGGTCAGACTTTTCTGTCACTGGTTTCAACAAATGGTGAATAAATATAATGGATCCTGTGTGTGAATAAGTAGATAAGTAAGTAAGTAAACATAAGTAAAAAAAAAGATGCTGGGATTTTTATATAAGATGATGCTCTGTTGAATGAAAAGCTAGTGTTGGAGTACATGAGACAGTCAGAGGTGATGCAAGAGTGAACATTAAGAGATGAGAATGAGGTAAATTTAAATTTACAATTGGAGACTCTTGTATTGATCATATTCTCATAAAGGAATTTCCACGAACAGGCATTAGACCACATTAAACAAAGAACAAGTGAATAAACCTGTAAGGCATCAAATATATTTTTTACTTTTAAAAAGATACAGGATATGAACCTATGACTCACCTGAGGGAGCTGCTGGGGCATGTCTGCGGCGTTTGGGAGGCTGAGGGATGGTGGAAGGCGAAGGCTGTGGCTTGGGAGGTGTGGGAATCTGCTGAAGGCTGAAAGAGATTTTCCAATGTTAAATTACAGACAATTTAATAGTATTGTTAGCCCCACCCACAACAAAACATGGATGTTATTGTCAATTAATAATGAGGTAAAATTCAGTTCTCTTTGTTCAGCTGAGTTTGTGGGAACCACAACACCATTGCTGGGCTGCTATACATATACAGTGACCCTCTCATCTAGTTGTTACCTAATAACCGAGAGTTCACGCGAATACCGATAAGAAAGAGGTAAAGAGCTCATAGTGACCGGGGAAAACTGGGATCTCACACTCTGCACATAACCTTGGTCAGGGGAAAGAGTGACTGCCCACGTTTCCAGGGAAAATACTTGACACGTGAGTGTAGCTAAAACCTATGCGTGTTAGTGACACTTATATGACTTTACCACTGTAACATTCAGACATTGTGTGAGTGTGTACCCCTAATGCTTATGACCAAAAAGGTTTTAACCCACACCACGAAAATTAGAGAGAACTGGAACTCGAAATGCCAAGGGTCGCTGGCAGTTTTAACTCACTTTTTTGATAATAAGTTGGTCTACTGGAAAACAAAATATGGGCTTATTCCACTGCACTTAAAACACAAAAGTATAATATTAAGAACGATTTTCTTCTATATGTATATTGTATAGAAGCCTGATTCTGTAAAACATTGTATATAACCAAATAACCAAGTAGGTTATAGTTGAGGAGGCGAGGTAAACGCTACTCTATGATATTATATAGTCAATAACGAATGTTTAGAAGCTATCTATACCTAGGCAGTCATATTTTCCTGTTATTATTGTGTATCAATCAGATAGAAAGCCTGGAAGTGCAATGAGTCGACGCGTGAAGTAGCAATGTTTGATTCAATCTCCCCGCCACAATCTCCCCCCCACCACTCCCGCCGCGGCGTGTCGCCTCCACAATTATAACCTACATTGTCGCAGCAACAAGCCGATTTCGGCATTCTTTATTCTTCGTTTTTCCAAGGCATTGCTTATTGTATTTTGACAAGCGTTTGCCAGACGCAGCAGTACTGTCTTAGAAAACAGTGTGAACATCGCCCAAATTTTACATGCCACAATATACATGTAAAAAATATATTAAGCTTTGCTACTCGAGGCGAGTAATTTGCATTAAATTGCTATTATAGAACGTTCCATCGTAATGCATGTCATCCATATAATTAGTAGAACAACAAAAGAACTATATTTTTTGGTATTCAGATGCGGTGCATCAATGTTTATCGCGAAATTAATTTATGAAAAATATTAGTCGCAGAGCCAAAACACAGTAGACCAACCTTTGAGTTAAAACTGCCAGCGACCACTGGCATTTCTCGAGATCATTGGAATTGGTAAGCAACCATAGAATAAAGTATATATATATATATATATATATATATATATATATATATATATATAATATATATATATATATATATATATATATAATAGAGAGAGAGAGAGAGAGAGAGAGAGAGGGGAGAGAGAGAGAGAGAGAGAGAGAGAGAGAGAGAGAGAGAGAGAGAGAGAGAGAGTATATACGGGCAGGAGATTTTCTCTTGAGTCAGATCTCGTTAAAAGTGATAGCTAGTTCAGTGTTTATTATCTTCTTAAAGTTATTTTCTCTTTGTCTTAAGAGTGTCTTATTCTCTTTTGTAATCACTTTTATGACTTCGCCGTAGCTTGTCATGTTTGCTGTATCGCGATTTCGGGTCTAAGAACCCTTCTTCAGCAGCATATGGAAGATGTTTTCTCCTCAGGAGTTGGGGTGAGCATGATTAAGATGCTTGTTGTTGTTGTAGATTGTCACCTGTGTTTACAGGTGACATGGGCCCTTAGCCTGATGACGGCCCATAGGTGTAAGTCGAGGGACAATGGGAGGGGGCGCAGCACTTATGGGCTGCGCGGCGGGGAAGGAGGTGGGAAGAGGAACCGTGGGGGGCATGCATGGCCCGCTGCCACGGGGGTTGGCGTGTTATCCCACCAGCAGCTCCTTGCGCGGCGACTGCTGGCTTCCTCTGATTAAGATGAGAGGTGAAGCGCTATTTATAGCCGGTCTGCCTGCCACGCAGCCTATTAGCGGCATCGGTGATTGGTAGATAGCTTTTGCTTCTCGTCTTCTTGAGTGGGAGACGCTGATTGGTTGTTTCGTCTTCGCTTGGCTTTTCTGTGAGTAGGCTGTTATTTGCTTTTGTTCTTTTCATGCTGGGTAGAGCTTGTAGGTCGTTTGCCTGTACGTTAAGCTTGGGATTGATCTATTTATGTACAGTGCTTCTAAGATGGGAAGTCGCCGCACATCTGCACACATGTCAACCAATTCTGTATTTTCTTCTAGAAATTTTCTTGTTATGATGATGCCATGTTGTTCTAATAGGTGACTTTTGGGGCTCCGGAAGTTAGGTGGCAAGTAAGACGTCTGGACAGCTTCGTTGTCGTCATGCCGATGTAGGATGAGGGGAGGACTTCACAGTTTCCTCTTTTGCATGTGATCCTATATACGACATGGGACTTTTGTTTTGCCTCCTTCGTCTGGCTTGGGCTGTTACGGAGAAGGAGGTTGCTGGTGTTCTTGTTTTTGTAGTAGATTTGTAGTTTTATTCTCCTCTCTTGGTCTGCAGGTTAAGACAAAGAGAAAATATCTTTAAGAAGATAATAAACGCTGAACTAGCTATCACTTTTAACGATATATATATATTATATATATATATATATATATATATATATATATATATATATATATATATATATATATATATATATATATATATATATATATATAAATTTTACATAAATGAAAAAAGCATAAATAACTTACTTATTGCAGGCTGCCTTTTTTTGCGGTGGCATGGGAGTTGCTACCTCTCCTCCTTCTCCAACTACCAATACTTGGCCGTCTCCAAGCCACTCATCGGAGGGCCCAGCTTCCACTGGAGCACTGCCCACACCTGATGCTCCAGCTTCCTCTGGAGCACTGCCCACACCTGATGCTCCAGCTTCCACTGGAGCACTGCCCACACCTGATGCTCCAGCTTCCTCTGGAGCACTGCCCACACCTGATGCTCCAGCTTCCTCTGGAGCACTGCTCACACCTGATAAAGTAATATCATCAGAGAACAAATAGTGGTATTCAAATGCATAATGGTTTATTATATACATAGTCCATCAGCGCAAACTTGGGCTATATGGGCATGCGGCAAGTTACCCTGAAACCGATCCTTCCTACCAGGTTGTATCTGTAAGAGACAATCCGGCATGGAGGTAGCCAAGGGGGCGCCCACAAAGCTCGTGGCTGAGGTAAGTTGATGCTTCTTGTAGAGAGCTGCTTGGTATGGTAAGGGAGCCTGCAAGGGAACTCGTGTGTGGTGACCCCCGGGAGTGACGGCGTAGGGTGGGCGAGGCGACGCGCCCTCCGGCATATGCCCCCAATGGTTGATAATGATGAATGGTTTATTATAGAGGAAAATTAACCACAACAAAAATTAATATTGAATAGTATGGGGTGTCATGTCATGTCTTCTTATTCTATGTAACATTATACTGACAACATATGATATATCGTAGTCTTTCATATACAACATTTCATTACCTTAATACAATTATATGCTGAGCAATATAACATCACAAATTGATAAACAACTTACTGCGTTGGCACCTCACACTGTCAGGTATAGGCAGACCCTTGAAACTTGTGGGAGAGATCAGGGGCAGGAGGAGCCTCTCAGTGTAAGTGAGTGAGTAGATCACTGGCTTGGCAGGCCCACCACCTGCAAAATGTATACAACATTGACTTAGTTCTACATGAAGGAAAAGAAAATAACATTAATTTCAGAAACAGTACAAAGTAATTTCAAAATGTATGCAATGTTGCCAGATTTTTAAAACAAACTTATTAGATTTGCAATTTTTGGAAAAATATGCCAAATTATAAAATGTACAAAATGTCTTAATTGTTAAGTTATAACACAGGATGTATGCAATGCATGGACTATGGTTCCTAGGTTTATCTTTAAAAACATTTATATAGTGGGCTTCACCTAACAATGGATCACAGTCCCTATCTACTAATAATTTCAAACTATATTCTTTCTCACCTGTGCCTTCTATTTGGAGAATTTCCTGAGAACACTTTTTTTTTCAGCAGTGCCCTCAGATCTTTGAATTTTCTTTTCGTTTCCTCCACAGTCCTTACTGTGAGGGCCACAGCATTCACCTTTTGGAGAATTTCGCTCCAGGCACGCTCCTTGGCCTTTGCAGTGGTGGCATTATCAAATTTCCCATTTATTATTATGGCCCTCTTGGTCACCTCAGTGACCAGTATCTCCACTTCCAACTCGTTAAAGTTTGGCCATCTCTGTTTCTTCATTGGCGGCTGCAGGCATTGAGTGGTGGCTGCAGATTCCATCCTGGCTGAAGAATATAGAAGTCTAAGAAATATATCCTTTTTTGGGCATTGTAGGAGGTGATACTCTAAATTACTGACATTACTTTAGCCTTACAATTATAATAATAATCAGAGGGTCTACTCTAAAACATGACTCGAATAAATAGTAAAAAAACAAAAACGGCCACGATTACGAGGTCTGGCTATGTTATAACCCTTGTAGGGGAAATACCTCCCCCCTTGGGTAGGACGTTAGGTTAGGTTAAAAACTACCGAACTACCGGAACTATCGAAAATCTTTAATTATTTCAGCCAGAAACTGTTATGTTATGTTAAATAAGATTAAGTTAGAGGTGGGGTTTGGTGTAGTAACAGATGATATCCTTAGAAAAAAAAATCAATACTACGGCCGTGCGAAGCAAAGTATGCGGGGCGGGCCAGGAGGGGCGGGGCGGGCACCCCCCACATGTACTGTAAACAAACAATGATTTCCCACAAAAACGGGTGCCAAATTAATTCAAAACATCAAAAATATTCCTGAAAACTATGTTTCAGCCTCAAAATCGGTGGTAATTAAAAATAATCTTAACTACCGTAGATAACACTTTAGTCGCCACCTGCACTAATGTCGCCAGGCGCCATATTACGAATTATAGCATCACTACTGATTTGTATGTGCCACTGAAGATGAAACGGGGTCCAGACAAAAACCCCCTCGGACAAAAACCCCTTGGACAAAACCCCCTAAGGTAAAGTGCGAAATAGGACAAAAAAAACCTCAGTTTAATATCATTAAAATTAAAAGAAAAAATTTATTTTAAGCAATTTATTTCTGAAGTAATCATGAAAAATATAATCTTTCTTTGTGTTTGTTCACTCCACCTGATCATTGTTTTGTCTACCCGGGTACCGTAATTCACCATGTACCGTAGATAACACTAAAGTCGCCAGGACAACGTTTTTTATTTTTATTTACAGACGTGTGGTGGCTTTAATACTTACATTTCTACATCTATCTATGATTTCAGGAAAGTTAGAAGGGGCTATCTGGTGAGTCTGTGTCATTTTGTGCCTTCATCTGTGTCATAGTGTTGCTATAAATGAACAAATTGCAAAAATATCAACTGAGTAGCGACGTTGATAACGGGCTACACTAAGGTCGCCATCTAGTGTTTATGTTCTGAGTGTCCTCCCGCCGTCGGCGTCGCCCGAAAAAAAACGAGTAGTGGAATTTGAAATCGTATATACTTGCAGCTACCACAACGCTGAAACAGGGTAGATTATACAGTCATGATATAAACTACTGTGTATCATCTTCAGGGGCACAGACACAGCAGTAGTGAGGCTATCATTCGTAATATATGGCGCCTGGCGACATTAGGGCAGGTGGCGACTTAAGTGTTATCTGTGGTAGCTATAGGTAAAAACCTATCAAATCTATCAAAACCTATATATTATATAGTGAATGTAATATTTTACATCTCAGAGAAGTGTTCATAAACTACAACTAATAATAACAATAACTATGATTTAAAAATTTCTTGTTTTTTTGTCCCAGGGGGTTTTGTCCTCATCTTTTTTTTCTAGGGGGGTTTTATCCTAGGCGTTTTTTTTTCGAGCGACGACAGACAGCAGCTGACGGGAGGACATAATTTAACACAGTTTCTAACTTTCCTGAAATCATGGATGTAGAATTTTTTTTTATGTAAGTATTAACGCCACCACACTTTTGTACATCGAAAAGAAACGTTGTCCTGGCAGTTGGCGACTTTTAGTGTGTTCTACGGTAAAATTTACCCACATTTTAATATCCTATCGTCAATAACACCATATTCGCCACTGCACTAATGTCGCCAGGTGCCAGATATTACGATTTTTAGCATCACTACAGACTTGTAAGTGCCACTGAAGACAGATACATAATGTAAACTATTGTCCACGCCTGTTTAGTGGCACATATAAGTCTGTATATGTTAAATTTCGTAATATATGGCGCCTAACGACATCAGTGCTGCAGTGGCGAATTACCTACGACGACGAAACGTTACCGATACCGATATAATATATAATATAAAACGATACCGTTCTAGTAATGGCGACAGTAACTTAATTTTCTTTATTATCTATTTATTATTATATTATATTATATTATTATATTATTTTATTATATTATTTTATTATCTTTATTATCTAACTTAACGTAAACTTTCTTTCTAATTCATCCTTAAAGTAACTACGATATTCTTTTCATCCTACATAAACTATCTTCTATCTCCACAAGTATCATAAGAACTCTACGAGGATAAGTTTCTCAGTAGCCTACAGCTTGGATAAAGTTAACTCCCTATTCCTACATAATTGTGTGATGTAGGTATTGTGGTGCAATAGTTTAATAATACCTTTACTATTTACCTTTTCTTGTTATTGTAGAAGGGTAGTGATGTAGGGTGGAGGGTGGTGGATGTGCAGAGTAGCAGATAATTGGCGCAGCGACAGGTAGGCTCTTTTGTAGGAGTTTGCTGCGTGGAGTTGTGTATTGGTGGGGTCACTGGGGTGGAAGAGTTTGTATACAAATTTAAAAAACATGTAGCTGCTTTCTGATTGGCTGGAGAGAGAATGTAAACGTTGCTGTGATTCGCTGTTGGAGGTGATGACGTCATTGTATTCGCCAGCCAATCAACTGTCTCTGTGGAGATACTCCGAGATACTCTTCTTTGCGCCCGGCGTAAGTCCATCTCGGCGGATTATTCAAACAGCCTCGGCGCAAGAGGGGGGCGAGGGTTGCGCCGGAGTAGCATTTACGCCATACTCACGCTTTTTTGCTGGATCTGGCCCCAGAACTACGGTGTTACATCAACATGAATCAATATATGAGTAAGAAAACGCATTAAACATTAATACAACACAGCCAGTCCCCGGATAATGAATGGTAAATCAGGCACACACACACACACACACATTGCCAGGGCACGGCAAGATAGATAGATATTATAGTTTTAAGGCGCCGCAACTGCGGGATTATTGACGCCTGCTTACATAAGATACATTAAAAGCAATATTTAAAAAAACAAATTTTAAGAAAATCTAAATATTTAAAATAACAAAATACATAAAAGAACATTAGTACATTAAAAGCAATAATAAGTGAATATTAAAAACATTATAACTTGTTGAGAAGGCCAGCCTTCTCAATAAAGGTATGGACTTCATGTCCCGAAGAGAAACACTTATCTCCCAATGCCAGGGAGAGACGGTAGGCACCGTCCGACCCCCGACACTGGGCAAAAAATTGCTCACGTGGGCCCCCAGACTAGGCACTCGACCAGCAAGTGCCGCCAGTTAAGGGGGCCCAAAAAAAAATCATCCCAGAAAGGGGGTTCCCCCCCCCCTGGGGAAACCCATGAGTATAAAGGGGACCAATACGCAATCGTGCCAAGGCAGTTTCCCACTCCGGGGAGAACCGCAGTACTCCGTCCTCGATACTTTGGGGATGGTGCTAGTTTTTTCCCCTATTTTAAACCCAACTTTCCCTGTAAACTGTTGTGAACGATTATGGTTTGCCGACGTAGATCCTTTGGGGAATAGTGATGGCCAGGTATTCTCCCGAATATCACCCATAAAAATCTTTAGGCCTCTTAAAAGGAAAACTCCGCTCCGTGACACCTTACACCCCCCCAGCTTAAAAGGGACCCCAAAAGTATTGGGGAAAAATTTAACCCAGAGTTTTCCTTAAAAATTTTTGCTGCAGCGCCCCACGTCCCCTTTTAAAAGGGTCACAAGGGGAAAGGGGCTACCAACGAAATCTTTTCAATCCATATTTCTTTAAAACCCGGTACAAAAATATTTTTTGAAAACGTCCGGGTTTCCGCTGAATTAGATAATTTTGATGTCTGAGTCCAAAAATGACTTGGTTTTTCCCAAATCAGGTCATTTTTTTTTTGTACGAAATTAAAAAAAAAATCGTTTTTCGAAAAAAAAAAAATTTGCGGATCTCAGCTGGCCCCCCCTGATGATTTTTTCCTTTTCCCCTCAAGAAATAAAAGTCGCGTACCCAAAATTTCATCATTTTTATTTGCCCCTAAAATTTTTGATAAGCATAATTATCTAATATTAGTATAAAAAATGAGCGTTCGTGACACAAAAGTTCAGAGTTCCGGATAAATGGGCGTTTTTTCGATTCCCGTTGTGAGCAGCTGCGGGGGTCTCTCTTCACCCCAGCAGTATCCCCATATGACTGCGTCCCACCTCCCCTGGTACCTCTCCCCCATTTGGCGCATGTCCTGAGGAAACCCTTTCCCCCTGCCGTCGCTCATCCCCCCAAGGTTTTTCAGGAAATTCTCCTGTTGAGACAGGAATGCATCTTAATACTCATAAAACCCCCGAGTTTTTGGAAAGGCCTCTACATGCTGCTGCGAGTCTGGCGTGGTTTGCTCCCTTTCGGTTCCCCGGGAATTGTTCCCACTCCAAACGATTTCCACGCGGCGCACTCTAGCGTGTTCATGGATTTTTGAACTTGGGTCCTTTATGAGCTGCCGTATCTGTGGGCCATCAAAAATGCCGGCCTCAGCTCTCAAGGGTCTCCAAAAAGGCTCGGCACGGTGGGAAAAGCCCCCCCCATCCTTGTCCGACGCGCGGTTTTTCTTTAACCCCAAGCTTAAAGTGTCGTGGGATCATATCTTCCCCCGGGTAAACAAGGGTTTTTTTATGATTTTTTCTCCCCCCGGTACTAATGTCTCGCCCCGGCCACTCTTTTTTTACATGTGCGGGGTTGTCTCGCGTCCCCATGCAAAAAAACGGGGTATTCTGAAGGGGGCTGCGACCAAGTAAAAAGTTCACATCTTAATAGACGCAGATATCCTTTGGGTGCTGCTCATATTGGATTTTTCGGCCGTACTTCCTGCTTATATTCTCTTTAATTGGGGGTGCGCAAGAGGGATTGAGGCAAAACGGGTTCCCCGTTGGGGGAGGAGCCACATTTTAAAAGAGGCTTACGCTGTAAATAAAGATCGCCAATCTTGGGATCGTTTGAGGAGCCCCGATTTTAACAAAAGACCGGGACATTCGGCAGACACGGGGTTTTCCTCCTGGCAGAAGTAGCCATGGGGCCTCATCCCTTCTACGAAGAAGTGATACGCGCGCCCCTTCCCAAAGTAGTTTTTTCTCTTTGAGTCTGGAGGCCACCTCGAGAATTTTTCGACAAGCTGAGACCCCAAACCAGATCTTTAAGCTCAATTGTAAAAAGGGCTGCGGACTATTTTGGCTTCATACTCTTTTCTTATATCCCGCTCGTCTTTACTGGTGGCCCGTCGTGCTGTCGGAACTCTGTGAACGCGGGTACAGGATTTCTTCGCAGTGAGCCAGTGGACGGGGGGCGAGGGAAAGGGTCGGGGACTGGGGGCTGTGCCGATTTTTTCCCGGGTTGATGCCATTATATTGGGGCGCAAAAGAAACAATCGATGCATGCAAACGGCTCCCCCAAACCTCGAATCCCAAACTTTAGTGAAATTTTTTGCGCCCTTGTCCACCGCCGGGTATTCCACGCACGTCTTGCACCCGTGTGCGGGGGCCCAGCCTTTTTTCTTGGTCCCACTTACTTTAAAAAACCCCCTAGCGCGCTTTACAAATCCTGGGTTTTTTCCTGTCCCCTGCAGCGTGATTGTCCGCAATGTGCAAAACGTAGGATTATTCCCGCATACCGTCGCGCCCGGGCCCTCACAAAACTGAAAAAAAAAAGAAGATGCAGCTGAGTGTCAACAATGAATTTAGAAATTTTTTAATTTTAGAAATTTTGAAAATTTAAAAGGAGTTGGAACAGGGTTTTTTTTGATTTTGGGTATTTTGGGAAATTTCCCTTTAATTTGTTCTGTGCATTTTAATTCGTAATTTTTCAAGAAAAAATATTAACCAAACCCCCATATTCAATGTATAGCTCGTCGGTAGGCCATGGCTGTATCTCAAAAAAATTGACCTGATGAGCCAAAAACAAAAGTTTTCGGACTAGAAACCTTTAGTCTAATCAAATGAGAAACCCCCGACGATTTTTTTGGGTGTTACCCGTGTTATAATGCTCAACAAAAAAACTAGGGGCCTCATTCTTAGATACGAGCTCGCATAGGTATATCTCTTGGCCCCGGGGGGGGTCAGGCAAAAACCCTTTATGGGTTCACAAAGCTCACGAGGTGTAAAAAAAACATTGTAAGATTCCCCCCCTCTAGATGAAAATCTATGCCCCCTCTTTCCTTCGCCTCTTTCCCTACACTGGGACGCAAGGGCTGTCTGCGTCTTACAAAAGGGGAAGCAAATTCCTTTGCTACGTGAAGGATCTGCCTAAGGGCTCCTTAAAGATGAACAGGGTGGGAGGTGGGTAAACTTCCCTCATTTTTTTCCCCCCTTTGCCAAAAACCCTTTGGACCCGGGGGAGATCACAAAACAACTTATATAACCCTCCAGAGAGTGCGACCTCCTTCTACCGCGGTATCGAGCTCTTGCCGTAAAAAATTTTTTAGGGCTGCTGAAGTTTGGGCCCCGATATGTTTTTCGCCTCGCCGGTGGGAGTGACCCCCTGCCGTACAGTCCTGATTCCACCACGGAAAAGGCCGGGGGGAGAAAGAGCCCGAAGTGGGTGTTATGCCATAATTTCAAACTAAAAAGGGGTCAAAGGGAAAAAAAAACACAAGAGATTCCGGGTAAAAAGTTTTTTTAATTTGTTATAAATGTCACTATATAACTAACAACCAACCTAACCACCACCACTTAAAAAAAAGGCTAATTAAAAATTTTACCCGCATGAATACATATTATACCAGTTATCAAAAGTACAGTTTTTGTGAGTCACACAAATCCAAAAATACATAATATATAAAAGGGGGAAAAAATCTCAAGTGTTTGGTTGCGGGGTTTTCCGCAGGGAAAGGTCTTTACTTTACGACGTCCCAAAAAAGTCTGCCCCTTCCATGGTTTAGCGTTCACGAACCTTTTTGACACGCAGCCCCCCATAAAATCATCATGAAACCGTCGCGATAATTAAACATTAAACAATTATCCCTTTTAATTTCATATTTAGAATTACATATAATAAAAAACATTTAATAAAAAATGACATTTTAAAAGGGGGGAAACCCTAAAATACCATAACACGGGTGCTCGCGAGGCGTAAAATGGTTTTTAGACCAAAAAATCAAAGGCCTCATCCGGGGTGCCCTAAAACCCCCCGGTACCGTCCGGTAGCGCCCGGTACCGTCCGGTAGCGCCCGGTACTATCCGGTAGCGCCCGGTACCATCCGGTAGCGCCGGTAGCACCTAGTACCGTCCGGTAGCACCTAGTACCGTCCGGTAGCACCTAGTACCGTCCGGTAGCGCCCGGTACCGTCCAGTAGCACCTAGTACCGTCCGGTAGCATCTAGTACCGTCCGGTACACTGTACAGGATTATTTATATCATTAGGTGAATGGTGATGTATATTTATGCATGGTTTTAATTCATAATAAATCAATAAATCCAAATAGAAAGCACATACTAGATAATTTAAATAACATCTATTATAAGGAAGGGTGATAGGGTAATTTATATCTAATTAAATCTTAATATACGCAAATCTATTATAATATATACATAGGTGGAATTTGTGTTCGTATCCCGAACTCCTGACGGTAGGCGCCAAATTCTACCATTCAAATTAACCTTACTCAAAATTAGAGCCGTTTTTAGTGGATAATTTCCACATACGGTTTCAAATTTTGCTACGCATTTTTTTTCGGGCGACGACGACAGCGGTACGACACTCAGTGATAAACACTAGATGGCGACTCTACTGTTGGTTGCCACTTTGTAGATATTTTTGTCATTGTTCATTTATAGCCATACTATGACACAGATAAAGACACAAAATGACACAGACTCTCCAGATAGCCCCTTCTAACTTTCCTGAAATCATGGATGTAGAAATGTAAGTATTAACGCCACCACACCTCTGTAAACAGAAAAAAAAGTTGTCCTGGCGACTTAACTGTTAACTACGGTAGCTACATGATCACTATGTTGGCAACAGTGACTCAGCTGACCCGCATGCCGTCTTGTTGACGCCTAGCCCTGTAGTGTGGGAAGCACGACGCATTGAGCCTTGAAGCATTTCATGTTATTTTCATCTATTTTTTGGTTCTTAACCTTAAACGTACTTCTGACCCATTGAATTGTCTTTAGAAAGATTTTATAGACAACTTTTGGCCAAGATTCACGTATAATCTCCCTCTTCCTGTAATGGATATCTACCTACTAATCGTCTCCCAGAGTCTTGGAAAGTATATTTTGTTTTCATTTTGGGTGCCAATTTCGAACACCGAAGTCATGATGTACAGAGATATTGTACTGAATATTAAGGAATGAGTGCATAAGGATAACCATAAGATCACTTAAAAACGGTGTGCATATCTTCTTTCAAGTTCTTTGAACAATCAGTGTTACTTTGGTACTTACGGGACTAGGCTATTGAATTTAGCCGTTCTCAATAGAAATACCCACGAAAACTCTTTAAAAAATAATTGTCTGTGGACCTGGAGGGATATTTACCACAAGTCTGTGAACGTTCGCAAATTTCTGTTCGCAGAATAGAGTTCAATGTTGGGAGCTATCCTTGCGAACTATTTATCAAAGTCTTGTGAGCAACTCCCTGCTAGGAATCCTCCGCTCCTTGCGATCAAAACAAACAGTGAAATTAACGCCACCCCAATAATTCTTTCACTACAAATAACAAATACAAAGGATATATTGTGACCAAAAACCGTAGAAGAAGTGTTTATTCTTGTAAGAAATGTATTATTGCAGCAATAAAAATCAATATAAAGGAATTTTGTTCATACTACATATTTTAGCGCGGAAAACAGCAGTGTGTACATTTTCTACCACTGCCTAGCACCTTATCTACATACTACGCATTTATCTACTATTATGGAGCGCCAAGAAATAACTCTAGCCGCGGCGGCTATAGGTATGATGAATTCGTATCTCTAGCCGCGGTGGCTATAGGTATGAAACGTATCTCTAGCCGCGGTGGCTATAGGTATGAAACGTATCTCTAGCCGCGGTGGCTATAGGTATGAAACTTGTCTCTAGCCGCGGTGGCTATAGGTATGGCCCGTATCTCTACCATCAATAACACTATAGTCGTGTAGTAAATTAATCTCTCATTCGTTTTGTCGGAATTATATTTTAGTCTATAATTATGTGTAGGGGGTGCCCAACCCGCCCCTCCCGGCCCGCCCGCAAACCTTGCTCTATTTCGTATTGCCATAGTATAGATCATTTTAATTTTTTTTTATATCAATTGTTACTAAATCAAACCCAATCTCTAACCTAACCTAATCTAATTTAACCTAACTTAACCATTTCTGGCTGAAATAACGATAGGTTTTCAGTAGTACATGTTACGCCATTATTATTCAATTGCGGCATGGGATTGTGTTTTAAAATACTCAGAATGAAGAAATCTCCACGATGATGTAAGTAAGAATCCCTAGGACTTTTGAAAGCCTACTACCGAAATAATAGGCTACTATTGACGGTAGGTTAGATTACAAATGAGTTTCGTTAGGTTATGTATAGGTATAGTTTTGTTAGGTATAGGATAGGTTTGGGTTCGGTTTTGTAGAGTTATTTAGTGTTCGCAAGGCCTTGCGAGTGGTCAGGAGCACTCACAGATTGCGAACACTTTGCCAACGTTCACAGCCGTTCTCAAGCTTAGTAAATATGTTCTAAGAAATTGTGAACATTCACAAGGCTGTGAATTCGCAAGCCTGTTGTGAACGTTCGCAAGAAATGGTAAATATCCCTCCAGGCCACCTAGGCATGTAGCAAGTTTGCTACCGTTGTTGAAGTTCACCCGCACCGCCAGTACGCAGTAAGGATGGACGGAAGTGGCCGCATATCACTACATATATATATATATATATATATATAATATATATATATATATATATATATATATATATATATATATATCTATATATATATATCTATATATATATATCTATATATATATATCTATATATATATATCTATATATATATCTATATATATATATCTATATATATTATCTATATATATATATCTATATATATATATATATCTATATATATATATCTATATATATATATATATATATATATATATATATATATATATCTATATCTATATCTATCTATATCTATATCTATATCTATATATATATATATATATATATATACTTCTATAATAATATAAGCGAAAGTGTGTGTGTGTGTGTGTGTGTGTGTGTGTGTCCGCTCCAGGTGCCGCCCCCCGTGGCGGAATCCCCTCATATGGCACAGTTTTGGAACCGGCTTGAGCAGGGGAAGGTTTTAAGCCATTTATGAGATGATCTGATCACTATTTTTTATTTATTTTTAGCAGCCTATTAGCGAGAATTGTGAAGAAAAAAGTGGGTTGCGAGAATTGAGGAAACCTTGATGTAGGGTGATGGGTAATGGTGGAGTGAATGGGTGGGGTGATGGCTAATGGGTGTGGGGTGATGGGTGAGTGAATGGATGGAGGGTGATGGGTGATGGGTGATGGGTGAGGGAATAGATGGGGGGTGATGGGTAATGGGTGAGTGAATGGGTGTGTGGTGATGGGTAATGGGTGAGTAAATGGGTGGGGGGTGGTGGGTAATGGGTGAGTGAATGGGTGGGGGGTGATGGGTAATGGGTGAGTGAATGGGTTGGAGGTGATGTGAATAGGTTGGCGTTAATACATACATTTTTACATCCATGATTTCAGGAAAGCCAGAAGGGGCTATCTGGAGAGTCTGGTCAGTCACAGTCACAGTCACAGTCTGGAGAGTCACAGGTGGTGGGCCGAAGGCCTCCCAATAGCCCTCCGCAGGAGCTAGCCAAAAAGTCCGCCCGGAGGGCGGCTTTACGGCTAGTGTCAGTCAGTTATCACTCCTAACATATATATTAACTTGCATAACTATTATTATTGAATTACAACTATTATCACACAAGTGTAACAAGTAATACGACTACCATACATTATATTTTCATGTACTTAACATCAAAATAATCAGTGTATTTTTAGAAACATTATAAACATATAATTATATATCTATGTAAAGTATATATAATTATATGTTTATCTTTCCTCCTCTGTTTCACCGTGAGACCCATGAACACCTTGCATTCTCAAAGTATGTCACAGGGCAAATGCCTAGTTGTCAGCATAAAGTATAGGATCAAGAAGAAGTGATAAGAAGCCAGAATCACGAGGAGAAGGGGGAGAAGACCTCGGACATCGACGCTACAAACACGCTCTGCTCACTCGCCCCATCCGACACTCCCTGGCTGTGCTCAAGACATTCATTGTACTTGGTTGTAATCTCTACGCTCCTTACTGGACTCTAAATAAATGTGTACAAAGCTGGAAGTACCAATTTAACTCATACCAGATAAGTCTCTACAATATACCGACTTATAAATGGTGACATAAGCGGTGGTGACTGATTTTATCAGTCTTATAACACAAGCAACAGGTTACGATACCCACACTTATCTTCATCAAGCAAGTACAACCATAACCAAGCCTGCGCTACAACCATAACCTCTACAGCTACAACTACAAGCCATAACCTATGCAGCACAGCCAGCCAGCGATACGTACAAAATTGATCTCAAGAA
>JACEEZ010016516.1:0-5000 GCA_016584305.1 Chionoecetes opilio
ACTACTACTACTACAAACTACTACTTACTACTACACACACTACTACTACTACATACACTACTACTACTACACTCACTACTACAACACTACTACTACTACTACTACACACTACTACTACTACTACACTACTACTATACTACACTACTACTATAATACTATACTACTATACTACTACTACTACTACTACTACTACTACTACTACTACTACTACTACAACACTACTACTACTACTATCACTACTACCACCACCACCTACTACTACTACAACACTACTACTACTACTATCACCACTACTACTACTACAACTACTACTACTACTACTACTACTACTACTACTACTACTACTACTACTACTACTATACTACTACTACTAAGACTACTACTAAGTTCCTATTATTGGAGGAAATTAAGAATAAACATGTATATTATTAGCATAAACACACACACACACACACACACACACACACACACACACACACACACACACACACACACACACAAGCCCCTACGGATCACAGATTTAATGGACGATCTTTTTCCATAATGCATCGTTCACGTCTCGATTTGTTTAGCCGTTGCCGTGGGGTCGAAACGCCGCTTTAAGGAATTATATATGTGAACTCGAGTTGAATGAAACCAAATTTGGGGTATTTACATATATTATCGGTCAGGTGTGTGTGTGTGTGTGTGTGTGTGTGTGTGTGTGTGTTGTGTGCTTTTATGGACTTGTTGTTGGTAGTGGTGGTGGTGGTAGTAATGGTGGTGGTGGTGGTGTTGATGGTAGTAGTGATGGTAGTGGTGGTGGTGGTGTGGTGGTAGTGGTGGTGGTGGTAATGGTGGTGGTGTTGATGGTAGTGGTGGTAGTAGTGGTGGTGTTGATGGTGGCGTTGATAGTAGTGGTGGTGATGGTGCCGTGGTGGTAATGGTGGTGGTAGTGGTAGTGGTGGTGGTAGTGTTGGTGGTAATGGTAGTAGTGGTAGTGGTGGTAGTAGTGGTGTTGATGGTGGTGGTGGTAGATGTGGTGTAAGTTTGTTCAGGGGGAGCAGCCATCGCGGTCTTAATGGCTCGGTAATTCAGAAGAGTTTTAGTGCAAATAGTGTAATGTAATGACCATTAATGATTGCTTTTACCTCTGTGCTTTTAATTACGAAACCTTCCAACCTTTCTCTCTCTCTCTCTCTCTCTCTCTCTCTCTCTCTCTCTCTCTCTCTCTCTCTCTCTCTCTCTCTCTCTCTCTCTCTCTCTCTCTCTCTCTCTCTCTCATCACCTATCATCCTATCCCATTTCATCCTCTTCTTCTAAAGTTTCACAGGCCTATTACTTCATCCTATGAAACCAGAGCAAAATATTCACATGCCTATAACCTCAGCCTATGCAGATCTTAGTCTGTACAGGCCTATTAGCCAGGCCAATGACGCCAATGATGTATTGTTGACACAGGAGACCGGCATCACCCAGTAAAAGGAACATTATGTTTTTTCACTTTGGTTTTATAAGGAAGCACGGGCTGCAATAGGGTTTCGAATTGCAGTAATCAGAAAACTAACTCTAAATTCGTGTTCAGCATACTCGAAAGCGTAAATGGAGCAATTTTTATGATAATCTGAGATGTCGAAAATTCCATCAAAATCTGCATGGGTAGGTAGGTACCCTTTAATATTTTTGCAAATTTTGGCAAAATACCATATTTTTAGAATAACACAAAAAACATGATATTTACATCATAAAAGTGTAGAACATGAATAATAGAGCAGGAAAAGACCTTTATTTTGAGCAATAGAGAAATATATTTGAAACGAATATAATCGAGATATATGAAAATTCTATATATTTCAGAAATTTTCATTTTTCTCAAAAAAATATGTAAGTTAATTGAATGTCGACAATGCCAGCTGCTAGAACTCTTCAAGCTTAACAACTTTGCCTCTGTTTTTTTCCCTCTAGGACCAATAGTTACGCATCAAAATGATAAAAACTTGTTCGTCATCTGGATTCGGGGCAATTTTCACCGGCCAGAAATCTGCAAATAATTTTTGTCACAGATACATGAAAATTGTTAGTAATATAACTTTTGGATCTTTCAATTTGCATGTAGATTTCGTAAATAAGTTTCTGATATATTTGTTTCTTAATATAACAGATACTGAGCTGCTGAGCCATGACGTAAAACTAATGGTCGTCACTCAGGCACTGCCTGGTATGGCCCTGTAGTGATGTTGCTGTCTGTTCTTCCTTTGTATTCCTTTATATTCCTTTTGATCCTCCTCCGCCTAAACGACACCATGAATATTGAAACCTTTTTGAAAACCCGGCATATTCGTCCTTTTTTTTATAATTCTCTCTCTCTCTCTCTCTCTCTCTCTCTCTCTCTCTCTCTCTCTCTCTCTCTCTCTCTCTCTCTCTCTCTCTCTCTCTCTCTCTCTCTCTCTCTCTCTCTCTCTTTAATACAATATTCCAACACTTTAAGTAATACACGAGTGCTTTTGTACCCTGTGTGTGTGTGTGTGTGTGTGTGTGTGTGTGTGTGTGTGTGTGTGTGTGTGGTGTGTGTCTCCAGGGTTCGCATCCCCCTGACTCACCTGTCCCATAGCACCTGCAGTAATTAATTAACCTGAGCAGTGTTTACCTGATGCCACACAGTCACATGCATACCTTTGTGAATAATAATAATAATGATAATAATAATAATAATAATAATAATAATAAAAATTGGGACAGAATAAAGAGAGACAGAAGAAAGGACAGAACAGACGTGATATATAAATGCTTTTGCCTAAGTAAGTGGAAAGGACATAGGAAAGAGAGTTTACTGTGTGTGTGTGTGTGTGTGTGTGTGTGTGTGTGTGTGTGTGTGTGTGTGTGTGATTTATTCCTCATTAATCTCCTTCCTTCATCCTTGCTTCCCTCCCTCGGGTGCGCTCTCTGCTTTCTCGTGATTAACAGGGATATTAGTAAATTAAAATGAGTTCTTTTAGTTTCCTGGAAAGTTTTACTTCTTCTTTAAAAAGGTCTTCTTCCTCTTCCTCTTGATTTTTTTCCTCTTCTTCAATGCTAAAATTTTTGATAATGGCTATTTTATCTTTACTACTACAACCATCATTGTTATTATTTCAACAGTATCTTTTTCATCACTACTACTTCTACAACTACTACTACTACTACTACTACTACTGCTACTACTACTACTACTACTACTACTACTACTACTACTACTACTACTACTACTAAAACTGCTACTACTACTACTATCATTGTTATTATTTCAACTGTATCTTTTTCATCACTACTACTTCTACAACTACTACTACTACTACTACTACTACTACTACTACTACTACTACTACTACTACTACTACTACTACTACTAAAACTGCTACTACTACTACTATCATTGTTATTATTTCAACAGTATCTTTTTCATCACTACTACTACTACTACTTCTACTACTATTACTACTACTACTACTAAAACTGCTACTACTACTACTATCATTGTTATTATTTCAACAGTATCTTTTCATCATCATCATCATCATCATCATCATCATCCACACGCATGACTCTCGCGTTACTCTAGCTACATAACGGCAAAGATAAGCTGATAAGGGAGGTCACAACACGCCTTGGAGGTCACACGGGGTCACGCAAGGGAGAGTGGCGGCCCTTGTGATGGTCATCCTTCAGACCTCCTTCCCTCCTTCCTTCCTTCTGCTCCCTCTTCTCCTATTCCTCCTCCTCCTCCTTCTCCCCTTCTGTTGAAATACGCTGACAATGCTCTTTGGAGGTTAGGAAGGTGAAGGTTGGGAGGAGGAGGAGGAGGAGGAGGAGGAGAAGGAGGAGGAGAAGGAGGAGGAGGAGGAAGAAGAGGCAGAGGAGGGGTTGGCTGTGTAAGATGGAAGAACAAGAAGAGGTAGAGGAGGGCGAGGATGAAGAGGTTGAAGGAAGAAGAAGAGAGTGGAGGAGGAGGAGGAGTAAGAAGGAGGAACGAGAATAAGGGAGAAACTAAGGAAGGAAAAAAAGAAAGAGACGGGAAATGAAAACTAGATTATAATTTGATTAAGTTAGAGAGAGAGAGAGAGAGAGAGAGAGAGAGAGAGAGAGAGAGAGAGAGAGAGAGAGAGAGAGAGGAGAGAGAGAGAGGAGAGAGAGAGAGAGAGAGAGAGAGAGAGAGAGAGAGAGAGAGAAAAAAAAAAAATATGTTGTCTTTCTGGTACGATATTTTGATAAACAGAAAAAATCTACTTTTTTACCAATATCATTTTTTTTTTAATGACGTGTTCACTGTTCACGTTGAGCCATCAGTAATCATAACAGTGTCTGAATAATTATGCATTAGGATTAAACCATTCACGCTAAATACCACATTATTAAATCATATTATTTTCACCATCAGCTCAGTTCGCTTCATATAAAACGCTATTTATTACCTCTTAAACCTTACACCACCAATCACTTCTCTGGTCCATAATAACAAGGATTCCTATGTAACTTAATACACCACGTTTTTCTCAATCACACATTTTCCCTGACACGTAAGTCTTCTCTGATTAAATCCCCTGAAATACCGTCTAACCCAACCATCGTTTCTTATCATCTCTCTTCCCATCTTACTGTTATATTAATATTACTACATCTATACTTACTATCTGTACTATCTTACTTACTATCTATCTTACTATCTCGAGACTCTTACCATCTGGACCCCAAAACCTTACCATCTGTCTTACCATCTTACTATGCTATTTATATTACTACATCTATTCTTACTATCTGTACTATCTTACTATCTATTATCTTACTATCTCGAGACTCTTACCATCTGGACCCCAAAACCTTACTACCTCTCTTACCATCTTATTATGCTATTAATATTACTACATCTATTCTTACTATATGTACTATCTTACTTACTATCTATCTATCATACTATCTCGAGACTCTTACCATCCATGTTCCTATCTTCTTCAGGCACATGGTATCATTTTCCAACCGTCCTCTTA
>JACEEZ010016516.1:17500-22500 GCA_016584305.1 Chionoecetes opilio
CTATGTAATCCTATGTAATCCTCCTCTCCTTTTATAGCCATCATTATCACCGCGTCATCATCATCCCATCATCATCATCCCTTAATTAAATGTCCTAATTTGTCTAAAACTCTCCTTCCCTATTCTTTCGCCTACATCATTCTCTCATTTTTCCTTCTTCCTCTTTGTTGTTTTCTTTCGTTCTTGTTTTCCTCCTCGATTCCTTCGTTCCTTCCTTCCTTCCTTAATTCCCTTTCCTTCTTTCCCTTCCTTCCTTCCTTCCTTCCTTCTTTCCCTTCCTCTCTTCCTCTCGTTCGTCACTCCGTCAGTATCATGTTCGAGTCAGTGATCTGTAGAATATTAACTTTGGGAGACTGAGAGAGAGAGAGAGAGAGAGAGAGAGAGGTGACTCATAATATCCCTAATCTCTATTACCACAAAAATAATATTAGTACAAGTGAAATATTTGGTAGTAGTATTATCATTGTTATTATTGTTATTGTTATTAGTATTCTTGAAGGACCAGTAAACCCCTTGAGGCCCCCCCTAGTTTTATTCTCCCGGTACAGTATAAGACCAGTGTTGTATTGCCCACCTTCCCACCCAGTACAATAATAATAATAATAATAATAATAATAATAATAATAATAATAATAATAATAATAATAATAATAATAATAATACATTTTCACCCGAAGTCATATAGGGAAAAAATATCTCAAGAAAACAACAACATAGTAATCAGACAATAATAATGATATAAACAATAATAAATAAACAGAATAACAATAATAAAACCATAATGTATTCCCTACCTTGTTTATCTGCATTTATATGTTAATTAAATGTCCTGTGTAAATATTGACGCTGCTTTGACCACTAAAAACACATTACCCCTTCCTACCTCCCCCTTCCTCCTACCTCTCCCTTCCTCCTACCTCTCCCTTCCTCCTACCTCTCCCTTCCTCCTACCTCTCCCCCTTCCTCCTATACCTCTCCCTTCCTCCTACCTCTCCCCCTTCCTCCTACCTCTCCCTCTTCCCTATTCTTCTCTCCATCCCCCTCCATATTCTCCTTTCTCCTTCCATATTCTCCTTTCTCCTTCCATATTCTCCTTTCTCCTTCCATATTCTCCTTTCTCCTTCCATATTCTCCTTTCTCCTTCCATATTCTCCTTTCTCCTTCCATATTCTCCTTTCTCCTTCCCTATTCTCCTTTCTCCTTCCATATTCTCCTTTCTCCTTCCATATTCTCCTTTCTCCTTCCATATTCTCCTTTCTCCTTCCATATTCTCCTTTCTCCTTCCATATTCTCCTTTCTCCTTCCATATTCTCCTTTCTCCTTCCC
Source organism: Chionoecetes opilio (assembly GCA_016584305.1). Classification (NCBI taxonomy): domain Eukaryota; kingdom Metazoa; phylum Arthropoda; class Malacostraca; order Decapoda; family Majidae; genus Chionoecetes; species Chionoecetes opilio. Next base: position 18,827 of record JACEEZ010016516.1, read on the forward strand.
TATCCTCCTTTCCTTCCCTATTCTCTTTTCTCCTTCCCTATTCTCCTCTCCTCCTATTCCTAAAGTTACAAGAGTTAAGGAAATTCGAATATTGTGTTACTTTGCTTTTATTGCCAAGGCCAAAACCTGATTCCAAGTTGTTTTTGTGTCAATATTATGAAAAAAATAGATGCAAATGTTGTTTATGTTCAATCAATTCATTATATTATTATTTATGTTCTTGTATTATATTATTTTTCGCTTTATCATTTGTTTCTTTTATATTTCGAGTCATTTTGTGTATATGTCTTCGCCTCCTTACCGTTATTCCAATTCTTATTTCCTTAATCATCGTCTCTTCACTATACATTTCACTATACATTTCCTGTAATTTATTTATTTTATGCGTTGGTGTACATCATGTTTTCTCCTCCTCCTCGTCCTCCTCCCCGTCGTCCTATGCATTTAATGGCCCTGTTTATGGTGTTTATTGTGGTGCGGGGGCGTGTGCGTGCCATTATGGTGTCTCGTATTATCATAATGGCGGTGGCGGGGCAGGGCGGGAGCAGGGCGTAAATATTTTGGTGGCTCCACATTGTTTGTTTATTGCCATGAGAGGATTTTCACTTGCCTTTGAATCTACATCTTGGGACGGTTCTGAAATTCTGATGTTGTTCCGGCGTGTCTGTGGGTGTGAGAGGTACACACACACACACACACACACACACACACACACACACACACACACACACACACACACACACACACACACACACACACACACACACACACACACACACACACACACACACACACACGTCTGCCCTCTCTCATACGTCACTGTTGGGTTGGCTGCCGGCCCATTTCTCCTCCCACCTCTCCTTCTTCTCTTCTCTCTCCTCCTCCTCCTCCTCCTCCTCCTCCTCCTCCTCCTCCTCCTCCTCCTCCTCCTCCTCTCCTTCTTCCTCTTCCCTTCTCCTGCCTTCCCTCCTCACAACTCTCCCCTCTGTGAGTCGGTATTCCTCTTTTCCTTATACTCTTCTTACCTTTCCGTCCTCCTCCTGCACCCTTCCCCTCCGTCTGTTTACTCTCTCCACGTGTGTTTCCTCCTGCGTTGGGGGTCTGTCATTCATGCCTTCCCTTAAGCCTCTGCTCCTCCTCCTCCTCCTCCTCCTCCTCCTCCTCCTCCTCCTCTCCTCCTCCTCCTCTTCCTCCTCCTCTTCCACCTCCTCCTCTTCCTCCTATACCTCCTTCTCCTCTTCTTCGACATAATCATTGACCAATATTACCCACGCTCAGACACCCATCCTTCCTCCTCCTCCTGTAACTGTTGCTGCTTCCCCGCCCACGTGTTGCTGAGGGCCGATTAATTATAACGTCGCCCTTGAGTGTGGGTGTGAGTGTGGGCGTGAGGGCTCCACACACACTCAAGTGATAGCCATTACCTGTGTGGCGCCTCTCAAGGATCATGTCGCTCAAGGGCGTGATGGTGTTTATACGGAGTGGTTGTCGCCTCTTCTCTCCTCCTCCTCCTCCTCCTCTTCTCTTAAGATATAATAGTCTTCTTAACCCCTTGAGACCCACAACGTAATTGTCATTGTAATTTAGATACCATTAGACAATTTTAATGAATGTAAGCAATATTTTAATAGCTATGACCTGTTTAGTATCCTTGTCCACTAGTTAATTTGGTATATTAAGTTAGTTTCCGTAATTTTATGGCTAATAACAGACGATTTTATATAGCCAAGGAAAGATCTGGGCGTGAAGGGGTTAAAGATGGTGGGTGTTAACATTGCTTTAGTTTATCTCTAAGTGTTTCATCTACGCTGTATTACCACTCATATACCTCATAATGTCCTTCATAATAATAATAATAATGATAATTTTATTTTCACCTGAAGGCATGCAGTAAAAAAAAAGCATACAAACAGAAGTAAATGCACTTAAGTACTAGGTATTAAGTAATAGTTGTTTGGGCCTTACCATTTCACTATCACTTATATCTTATCACTTATCACTTATATACCCATGTTGTGCTAAGTAAATACAGGCTACTAGGCAATAGACAAAGATTTTCCTAAGTCTAAAAACCTCCTCAGCATCGGAAAAGCACTCTTACAGCATCTTAACTCACCTTTACTAGCATTCAAACCCAGAGAAAGGAATGAAAAGAGTGTAAAGACTTGCGTGGCGTGCTATAGGAGGCGACACAATGGCTCAAGGGGATTGGAATATCGAGGAAGGTGCAGGAGGTATAGCGAGGAGCCGAGGAGCTTTCTGTAGGTCTTGAATGGGTGGGACTCGCGTGCAGGGCCGAGGTTGTCTCATGCGTCTTCAGCCTTGAATGGTCGCGCTGGTTCTTCGTCTTCCCGCCTCTTTCCCGCCTTCCTCTTGGCACCCTTCCTTCGTCCTTCCTTCGCCCCTCCTTCGCCCTTCGTTTTCCTCTCCTTCACTCCTTCCTTCGCCCCTCCTTCACCCTCTTTCTTCCTTCCTTCGCCCTTCCTTCACCCCTTCCTTCGCACTTCCTTCGCCCCTCCTTCGCCCTTCCTTCGCCCCTCCTTCGCCTCTTCTTCGCCCTTCTTTCGCCCCTTCCTTCACCCCTCCTTCGTCTCTCCTTCGGGATATAAAGTGGATGCTTCGAGCCATGTGTTGTACCCGTCACCTCTCCAATCTCATCTCTCTCTCTCTCTCATCTCTCTCTCCTCTCTCTCTCTCTCTCTCTCTCTCTCTCTCTCTCTCTCTCTGCTCTCCCTCCCCCAATCCTAATCACCTCCAATCATGCTTTTTTTCTGCCTCTGCTTCTCGATCACCCCCTCCTCGCCCCCCTCCCTTGCCACCCCTCCCCCAACCTCCCTTACCACACCCTCCCTCCCAACACCTCTCCTTTGCACCCCCTCCCCCAACCTCCTTGCCACCCTCCCCCCCAACCCTCCCTTCCACCCCCTCCCCCCCAACCCTCCTTGCCCCCCTCCCCCAACCCTCCCTTGCCACCCCCCTCCCCCAACCCTCCCTTGCCACCCCCCTCCCTCCCCCACCCCTCCCCACCTCCCTGCCACCCCCTCCCCCCCAACCCTCCCTTGCCACCCCCTCCCCCCCAACCCTCCCTTGCCACCCCCCTCCCCCCCAACCCTCCTTGCCACCCCCTCCCCCCAACCCTCCCTGTGCCACCCCCTCCCCCCCAACCCTCCCTATCCACCCCCTACCGGCCATTCTTTACCCCAACCTGGAACTATAGACAACATATATAATATAATACAAAATTAATAATACAACATAGTAATATAATAATACTGATCATACCAACACAACATGAAGAAACAAATACATCGAGTCACTCCTATGTTAAATTCGAGGGAAACAAGATTAAGTTTTGGTTTTATTTTGTGTTGTTGATACGAGTGTGATACGCGTACACCACCTTGCCCTAACACCGCGTAGAGGAGGGAATTAGGCCTAGCAAGGGTCATAGCCAACACTCGCTGCCCTCAATTTGGCGGCTTTTTGGTAGTTGACCCCCCCCCCCCCTATGCCACCTCCTCATCCTCCTCCCCTCCTCCTCATCCTCCTGCTCCTCCTCTTGTTCTGATGTCTGTTTTTTCTTTGTTTTCTCCGTTCTTCCTTTGTATTTGTCTGTTCTTCCTTTGTATTTTTGTCTGTTCTTCCTTTGTAATGTCTGTTCTTCCTTTGTAATG
>JACEEZ010016516.1:27500-32500 GCA_016584305.1 Chionoecetes opilio
GAGCAATACAGGGACGTAGGTTTTTTTGAGATTTATACTGTAGTGACCTTGTCAGCTACATGGTTGATAAATAGACACCCAGGGTTGATGGTTGGTTTATTGGAGACTGTGGACAGAGCTTGTGTGTGGTACAGTGGTTGAGCTCTAACTAACTTGTCTCTACAAGAGACGGGCTTTTAAAGGAGCCACGATACTCACGACCTGACTACCTGACGCCTAATCCCTCAATGGGCAGTCGGCTGAGGTCGAGTTTAAGAAGGAGGGTCAGGTCGAGACTACTGGAGGATTAGCCAGGTGTGGTGTGACTCACCACAGTACTCTCCTTCCTCACAAAAAAAATAAAAATATTATACATATAAAACTTATAAAAAAAACATAGAGGTGCCAAGTGCCGAGGTAATGTAGGTAGGGCAACTGTCCAGTCTTCACGTTGGAGCGGTAGCTGCAAGATTAGATAGGAGGTGCCGAGGGGAAGGGAATGCAGGTAGGGCGGCTGTCCAGTCTTCACGTTGCAGCGGTAGCTGCAAGATTAGATAGGAGGTGCCGAGGATCGCTGCTGCTGTGATTGCTGTCACAAGATCTGGAGGGAGGCTTGCGATGCAAGGTGTCTTCGTGGGAAAGCGAAGTGTCCAAGGCAATCGGCTCCCAAGATAGCTTGTGTTGCCATGCAGTGCCCGTGCGTTGCAGGGCCTTGCTGGAGGCAGCGGAAGGCTGCAGGACGCAGCGTGAGGCAGCAGGAAGCAGCGTCAGGGAGCAGGAGTCAGCGGAGGACGAGGAGTAGCAAGTGGCGGCAGGAGGCAAGGGCGGGCGGCGGGATGCGGTGCCCGTGCGTTGCAGGGCCTTGCTGGTAGCAGGAGGCTGCAGGACGCAGGATGGGGCCGCAGGAAGCAGCGTAGGAGCAGGGATGAGGATTAGCACTTTGGCGGCAGGAGACTGGGCTGATGGTGCCCTTAGATGGCTTCGTCAGGCTTAGCGTGGTGGCAGCATGCTGGGCCGTGGGCGTGGGCGGCTAGTGGCGCTGGTGACGGTGACGGCGGCGAGGGGCAGCACCAGGGGCGGCGGCAAGGGTGGCGGCAGGGGCGGCGTCGGCAGGGCTGGGTGGTAGGGCGTGGGACACAAGCCACAGGAGGGCGTGTGTGGGTGCGCTGAGATGGGTGGAGAGCAGTGGCGCCGGGTTGCTGTGGCAGCGCGCAGGGCTGGGTGGTTGTGAGGTGAGCCTAGGGCAGCACGCTGAGATGGGGCTGCGAGGGGCAGGCAGCGTGAGGCGTAGTGTGCAGAGATGGGTGGCGCCAGCCGTGGTAGGATGAGGCTGCGAAGGGCGAGGTGCAGGCCGCGGGCGTGGCGCATGGCGGCGTGGCAGGCGGCGTGGCGGCGTGGCGCGGCGTGTGTGGCTGCAGGCGGCGCGGCAGGCGTGATGGGGGGGCGAGGGGCAAGCCCCCCCCCCTGGGTGCGTCTGGTCACTCCGGGGTGACCAAATGTAGTGACCTTGTCAGCTACATGGTTGATAAATAGACACCCAGGGTTGATGGTTGGTTTATTGGAGACTGTGGACAGAGCTTGTGTGTGGTACAGTGGTTGAGCTCTAACTAACTTGTCTCTACAAGAGACGGGCTTTTAAAGGAGCCACGATACTCACGACCTGACTACCTGACGCCTAATCCCTCAATGGGCAGTCGGCTGAGGTCGAGTTTAAGAAGGAGGGTCAGGTCGAGACTACTGGAGGATTAGCCAGGTGTGGTGTGACTCACCACAATACTTTTTTACAGTTGAAATTTAATGAGTTCTTCCCGCTCTCTTCCCGTTTTCCTTCTGTCTACCTCTGTTTCTTTCTGTCATCCTCCCGTTTGCTTCCCGTCCATTCCTTTTGCACTCTTCCTGTCTACCTCTCTGTTTTTTAGCCATCCTCCCGTCTTCCTCCCGTCCATTGCACTCCTCTTTTCCACTCCTCTCGCCCTCTTCACGCTTCTTTAGCTTACCACCATCTCTTCTCCCGCTGTTTTCTCACCCTCTACTCTGTTCTTCCCGTCTATCTCACGCCTCTTTCCGCTTTTCCTGCTCCTCCCGCCCGCTCTAAAGGCGAGTCACGTGTGTAAGGGTGTCGAGGGATGGTTGCTATTAATACAGGGAGAAGGAAGAGAAATAAGGGAGGTTACATAAAGGTTTTTGTTGTTGAGAGAGAGAGAGAGAGAGAGAGAGAGAGAGAGAGAGAGAGAGAGAGAGAGAGAGAGAGAGAGAGAGGTTGTTGGTGTGATGCGAACCCTAACCACTTAACGATAATAATAATAATAATAATAATAATAATAATAATAATAATAATAATAATAATAATAATAATAATAGTAGTAGCATCTCAGAGGGTATTTTCGTCAACCCTAAGAAGACAAGGATCCACAGTGTCTTTCTTCCCTCTGCCAAGCCACTATACACCACCATAACCCACTATAATGAGGGTTATAGTGGCCCCTCGACACTGTACTAACGTGGCGAGGGTGACAACGCGATAAAAACCGACCGTGGTATATGAGAGAGAGAGAGAGAGAGAGAGAGAGAGAGAGAGAGAGAGAGAGAGAGAGAGAGAGAGAGAGAGAGAGAGAGAGAGTCATACCCCTTTCAAAAACATCATTTCAAACTCCTTTATCTATATATTACTAAGAAAAACACTTCTAGAAACATTAATATATTAGTCATTCCTGTTCCCTTTGTTATAATGCACAAACAGCTATATACAATCTCTTAATAAATTACTTTGAACTCTTACATATACACCTACATCTTTACTTTGTTTACTGCTTACTATTTCTACTACTACTTACTACTACTTCTCTTTCCTACATCTTTACTTTACTTTGAACTCTTACTTTCATTACTAAATTCTACGTTCAATCTACCAACAAACTTACCATATTTTTTAAGTAATCACAATGCTAATGGTTTTTTTCTCCTCCCTTCGTTCGACCACAGCCGGGCAGAAAGTACCTGATATCAGCAAGAAACCAAAGAACTCCACACAAATGGTAAGTACCAGATGAAAGTACTGTACCTCTTCTCCTCCTCCTCCTCCTCCTCCTCCTCCTCCTCCTCCTCCTCCTCTTCCTCCTCTTCCTCTCCTCCTCCTCCTCCTCCTCCTCCTCCTCCTCCTCCTCCTCCTCCTCCTCCTCCTCCTCCTCCTCCTCTTCCTCCTTCTTCTTCATCTCTTTCCCTTCCTCCTCTTCCTCCTTTTCCCTTCCATCATCTTCATCATCATCTGTACAGGCGTATGATTATCTCCTCTCCTGTAAGCTAACCTCTAATTTACCTATCCCACCTGGTTCTGGGTAAACATCCATCTTTTATTCTCTCTCTCTCTCTCTCTCTCTCTCTCTCTCTCTCTCTCTCTCTCTCTCTCTCTCTCTCTCTCTCTCCTCTCTCTCTCTCTCTCTCTCTCTCTCTCTCTCTCTCTCTCTCTCTCTCTCTCTCTCTCTCTCTCTCTCTCTCTCTCTCTCTCTCTCTCTCTCTCTCTCTCATCACCTATCATCCTATCCCATTTCATCCTCTTCTTCTAAAGTTTCTCAGGCCTATTACTTCAGCCTATGAAACCAGAGCAAAATATTCACAGGCCTATCTCATCAGCCTATACGGATCTTAGTCTTCACAGGCCTATTAGCTGAGCCTATGAGTCAAATATGTATTGTGGACACAGGAGGCCGGCATCACCCAGTAAAAGGAAAATTATGTTTTATCACTTTGGTTTTATAAGGAAGCACGGGCTGCAATAGGGCTTTGAATTGCAGTAATCGGAAAACTAACTCTAAATTCGTGTTCAGCATATCCTAAAGCGTAAATGGACCAATTGTCATAAAAATCTGAGATGTCAAAAATGTAACCAAAATCTGCAGGCAAATTTTGGCAAAATACCATATTTTTAGAATAACACAAAAACCATGATATTTACATCATAAAAGTGTAGAACATTAATTATAGAGCACGAAAAAACCTTTCTTTTGAGTAATAGAGAAATATATTTGATACGTAAATAATTGAGATATATGAAAATTCTATCTTTTTCATTACACCTTTTCTTGTATCTTTTCTCATATTGTCTGTTTTTATGATTGGTGGAAGCAGTGGAGGGAAGAGTGGATAGATGATGTGGTTTTGGATGGATAAAGGGGAATGTGGAAAAGGTGGTGGAAGAGATGATAAACAGGAGGTGGAGGAGGAGGAGAAAGTAAGAGATCATTTTGGCTTCAGTAGAAGAGGATATCGCCGTTTAAGTCTCTCTCTCTCTCTCTCTCTCTCTCTCTCTCTCTCTCTCTCTCTCTCTCTCTCTCTCTCTCTCTCTCTCTCATAATGTACTCTTAATGGCTTCCAATTATCCCTTAAAACACCCTATTTTCTTTCTCCCCTTTTTCCATTAACTCTTACTAAGTTTTCTTATCATCTTTCTTTTTTTTCTTGTCTTTTCGCCTGTATTTTTTATTCTTTCAATATACTGTATTTTATGTATTTAAGTGTGTATTTATTTCTCGTGCCTCTTACCCACTCTCCTTTTACGTCCCTCGTTTTCTCCTTATATGTATTGTTTACATTTTGATTGGGAAACTAATATAGACGGAGTATTGACGTGTATAACATCATTTTAAATCCTTAGTTAATTTAAGCTGGTTTTCTCTTATTTTTATAATATTTAAATCGTTTTTCAACGTTTTTCCAGGGAAGAGAAGATAGACTAATCGTTTACATGTCTCCTTTTATATATTTCTTTTATAAACTTAATCTCCACAATTTTCTCACGTTAAACGGTCGCTTATTTTTTCCTTCATATACGCATTTTTTTCTAGTTTTTCTAATATAGGTGTGTATTTCTAACATTTTGCGAGGTAAAGTAGGATAGCTTTACTATTTATATGTTCTGTTACCTCTTCTTTCCTACAAATAACTTTACTTCGCAGTCTTCTCACGTTAAACCGTCGTCTATTTTTTTCTTTTTTATATTTATTGTCTACATTTAACTTCCTTCA
>JACEEZ010016516.1:37500-40000 GCA_016584305.1 Chionoecetes opilio
TAAACCTAAAACTAAACCTAAAACTAAACCTAAACCTAAAACTAAACCTAAACCTAAAACTAAACCTAGAACTAAACCTAAAACTAAACCTAAACCTAAAACTAAACCTAGAACTAAACTAAAACTAAACCTAAACCTAAAACTAAAAATAAACCTAAAACTAAACCTAAACCTAAAACTAAAAATAAACCTAAAACTAAACCTAAAACTAAACCTAAAACTAAACTAAAGAAACCAACAAAACACTACCATTTAGCCGCTCCTCCCACGTAACAATGGCAAAGCTATCACACTTTTTTCTACGCTTGCCTAAGATCATAAAGGTATAAAATTTGTCTGGAAGGTGGCTAAGGGGCAGAAGATATGATGTATAGGGTACTTTTGGCAGGGGTTGTGGAAGGGAGGATATGTAGACAGGTATTCAGCAGGGGGAGAATGGGATACCTACCTGTTTATTTACTATGATACTTCAATATTTAGAACACTTTTAATGCCCTTTATTTACCTAGTATTGACGTAGTAACCTCGGCATATAGGGAGAGAAACAGAAAGAAAGTCCAAGGGGAAGGAACGTCTGTTAAATATTTTTGCCAATACTCCCTCGTCCGCCTCTGCGTCTGCTACGGCCTCAGATTTCTGCCATAAATATTTACTAGGTCCTCCCCACAGAGGGTCTACAGCCTAAGCAAGTCGCCCCTCTGTCTAGTGAACTCTCCCTCCTCCTCCTCCTGCTCCTCCTCCTCCTCCTCCTTCTTCCCCTCCTCCTCCTCCTTCTTGCCCTCCTCCTCCTACCAATCTTCTTCATTTTCTTGTACTTTTATGTCTTTTTCTGGCCCTCTCGTCTTCTCTTGTCTTAAATTATACTCCTCCTCATTTTCATTAGTTTTCTTAATGCTCTTTCAACTTAATTTATATTCTCCTTTTACCATTTTTTCTCCTCCACTCCTCTTCTCATTTACTCTCCTCCTCCTCCTCCTCCTCCTCCTCCTCCTCCTCCTCCTCCTCCTCTCCTCCTCCTCCTCCTCCTCCGCCTCCTCCTCCGCCTCCTCCTCCTCCTCCTCCTCCTCCTCCTCCGTCACGGTTCGCCTCTGAGTAACGTGACGCGACCCACTGCCTCTCAATGACCGTGACAGCTTCTAAAGGGAGGAGGAGGAGGAGGAGGAGGAGGAGGAGGAGGAGGAGGAGGAGGAGGAGGAGGAGGAGGAGGAGGAGGAGATGGAAGTGAAGAAAAAACTGATGAGGGTTGGAGGCAAGGAGAAAGGATTAAGATTAAGAACGTAGAAGGGCATAAAGACGAAGGAAGGAAGGAAGAGGCAAGGAGGAGGAACAAGGCAAAAAGAACAGACTTCCTTATTTTCTTCCTTCTTCTTACTTCCTTCTTCCTTCACCCTTATCTAACCTCACCTCACCTCATTCTCACCCCATTGTAAAGCTTCACAAATAATTCTTAAAGCTTTTCATATCCTTATAAAGCTTCACTAATCATTCCTACAGCTTTACATCTCCCTACAAAGCTTCACAAATCATTCCTACAGCTTTACATTTCTTACAAAGCTTCACAAATCATTCCTGCAGCTTTACATCTCCCTACAAAGCTTCACAAAATATTCCTACAGCTTTACATTTCCCTACAAAGCTTCACAAATCATTCCTACAGCTTTACATTTCCCTACAAAGCTTCACAAATCATTCCTACAGCTTTACATTTCCCTACAAAGCTTCACTAATCATTCCTACAGCTTTACATCTCCCTACAAAGCTTCACAAAATATTCCTACAGCTTTACATCTCCCTACAAAGCTTCACAAAATATTCCTACAGCTTTACATTTCCTACAAAGCTTCACAAATCATTCCGACAGCTTTACATCTCCACCTCTCCTTCTACCCTTGTCCCTACTTACTCCTAACACCCGCTATCTTTCCCCTCCTTCCTTTCCCTCCCTCTCTCATCCTTCCCACCCACCCACCATCTCCTTCCTTTCCCTCTCTCTCTCTCTCTCTCTCTCTCTCTCTCTCTCTCTCTCTCTCTCTCTCTCTCTCTCTCTCTCTCTCTCTCTCTCTCTCTCCCTCCCACCCACCACCATAACATCTGAGGCGCGGCTCCTCCCCTTCAATTACTCCCCTGCCATAAAACATTCCATCCCCACCCCTTGTTACCCCTATAATCGCTCCCCTTCACCCTGCTCCCCTGTCAAGTAACTTTGCAATTTTTCCCACTGCCGTGCCATCTGCATCTGCCTCTTACTGCCCCTTTTCAGTCAGTCAGTCAGTCAGTCAGTCAGTCAGTCAGTTGTTTGCTCGATCGGTCTATGAGTTAATCCTTTATTTTCATCGTCAGTGCCATCTTCTGTAGTCAATCACAAGTGCTTGTGGGCCCTTTGGACCCCTGTATTGGTGTTTGTAGTACAGTTCACCCTCTCTAATTCGAACTAATTGGGGGAAGACCTGGGTCGAATTAGCCGAAAGTCCGAATTATCCGATGGTTAGCTCTAGCCCCT
>JACEEZ010016516.1:45000-50000 GCA_016584305.1 Chionoecetes opilio
TTACACTCATCAACAATACTCTCGCGTACCTTTCACATTCATCTCTTTGGACCTCATACAGTTCCCTCCCACCCTTCCTCATCACCCTCACACTACTACTACTACTACTACTACTACTACTACTACTACTACTACTACTACTACTACTACTACTACTACTGCTATACTACTACTACTACTACTACTACTACTACTACTACTACTACCACTACTCCTACTACTACTACTACTACTACTACTACTACTACTACTACTACTACTACTACTACTACTACTACTACTACTACTCCTACTCCTATTACTACTACTACTACTACTACTACTACGACTACGACTACTACTACTAATACTCCCACTACTACTACTGCTACTTCTACTACCGTTCGTTATTTTTCAGCTTGGAGGAAATATGAGGAATGGGGAAAGGTTGTCAGAGGGAAGGAAGGAAAGGAGGAGGAAAGAAATGAGGGGAAAGAGAGATCGTAATGTGATGTAATAATCTTATCTACCCTAACCTGAATCTATAGAAGGAGATGTTTGGTTATTATCCTCCTCCTTATCCTCCTCTTCTTATTCTTTAACCCTTCATCAGAAACAATTTGTCCACACACACACACACACACACACACACACACACACACACACACACCCACACCCACACACACCCACACCCACACCCACACACACACACACACACACACACCCACACCCACACACACACATCCTTCACTCCTAACGTCTATTAATTAATACATGAAGGTGTGGGCGATTTACCTGTCCTATTAATAATCAATTGACTCCGGAAAGGCGCGACCCTCGGATACCCTAACACGGGGAGCGATCTCTTGTGTCGCCTCGCCTTGCCTGCCTGACTGACTGTGTCCTGTATTGGTGTCCTAATGTTAAAACTTATGGTAATCATTCTCTTCCTCCTTCCTTCCTCCTGTGTCCTTTAGTGGTCTCCTTATATCGCTTATGGTAATCCTCCTCCTCCTCATCTTCCTCTCCTCTTCTTCCTCTCATCATCATCCTCCTCTTACTCATCTTATGCCCTTGACTTTTTCTCCACCAGTTTTTCATATTTCTTCCCTCCTATCTTATTTTTCCCTCCTTCTTTATTTGACGTCTTTCGTGCTTGTTTTTTCTCCTCCTTCTCTTTTTCCTCCTTCTCCTCCTCTTCCTCCTTCTCTTCCTCCTCTTCCTCTTCCTCCTTTTCCTCCTAATTCCTTGTCCTTTTTCTCTTTTGTTTATTTATATATTTCTTCTTGTTTTTTTCTTCGTTAATTATTTGTCCTGCTGTTTATCATCTTTTCTGTTTTTTCATGTTTTAATTCTTTTGAAGAGAGAGAGCGAGGGAGAGGGGGTTAGTGGGAGAGAGAAAAACAAATAGAGAGACAAGAGAGAGAGAGGGGGGGAAGGGGAGAAAAAAAAAGAGAGAGACAAGAGAGAGAAAGTGTTAAGTCTAATCGGGACATCCTACACACCACAAGCACGTCACAATGAACGGAAATATAACGAAACATTAAGGAAAACATGAGATGGACAGACAGAGAACACTACAGACCTAAAACAGACCTATCCAGACCAGGACAGACCTAACAGAGAACAGTGGAGTGGCCAGGAGGATCATAATTTATCGCTCGGTGGGAATGGCGATCTCGAGGCTTAAGTAATGTCAAGGGGGACGGAACCCGCGCCTTTATTTGTGTTACAGGTGATTGAGAAATTACCTGGTGGGGTGAGGAAGGTGTGGTGTCCCCTACCCCTCAACACCCCCTAACACCCCCTAACACCCCCTCTATTCACCTGTTGAGGTTATTTGAGGTTTATTTTTGGTTATTTTAGGTTATTTATAGATCTTTAAAAAATCTAGAAATAATGTTCACTTTTATTCTCAGGCCAAAAGGTTACCAAATACAGCGAAAATTATATTTGGTGTGTTTATACAACCTCAAATAAACCTAAAATAACGTAATATTACCTCAAATAACCTAAAACAACCTCAAATAAACCTAAAATAACGTAATATTACCTCAAATAACCTAAAACAACCTCAAATAACCTAAAACAACCTCAAATAAACCTAAAATAACCTAAAACAACCTCAAATAAACCTCAAATAACCTAAAACAATCTCAAATAAACCTAAAATATCCTAAAACAACCTCAAATAAACCTAAAATATCCTAAAACAACCTCAAACAAACCTTAAATAACCTAAAACAACCTCAAATAAACCTAAAACTACCTCAAATAAACCTAAAATTACCTAAAACAACCTCAAATAAAGCTAAAATAACCTAAAACAACCTCAAATAAACCTAAAATATCCTAAAACAACCTCAAATAAAGCTAAAATAACCTAAAACAACCTCAAATAAACCTAAAATAACCTAAAACAACCTCAAATAAACCTAAAATAAACTAAAACAACTTCAAATAAACCTAAAATAACCTAAAACAACCTCAAAATAAGCCAAAATAACTAAACACATCTCAAATATATTCTAAAATATCCTAAAACAACCTCAAATAAACCTAAAATATCCAAAAACAACCTCAAATAAACCTAAAATATCCAAAAACAACCTCAAATAAACCTAAAATATCCTAAAACAACCTCAAATAAACCTAAAATATCCAAAAACAACCTCAAATAAGCCTAAAATAACCTAAAACAACCCCAAATAAACCTAAAATAACCTAAAACAATCTCAAATAAACCTAAAATATCCTAAAACAACCTCAAATAAACCTAAAATATCCTAAAACAACCTCAAATAAACCTAAAATAACCTAAAACAATCTCAAATATATCTAAAATATCCTAAAACAACCTCAAATAAACCTAAAATATCCTAAAACAACCTCAAATAAGCCTAAAATAACCTAAAACAACCCCAAATAAACCTAAAATAACCTAAAACAATCTCAAATAAACCTAAAATATCCTAAAACAACCTCAAATAAGCCTAAAATAACCTAAAACAACCCCAAATAAACCTAAAATAACCTAAAACAATCTCAAATAAACCTAAAATATCCTAAAACAACCTCAAATAAACCTAAAATAACCTAAAACAATCTCAAATAAACCTAAAATAACCTAAAACAACCTCAAATAAACCTAAAATTACCTAAAACAACCTCAAATAAACCTAAAATAACCTAAAACAATCTCAAATAAACCTAAAATAACCTAAAACAACCTCAAATAGACCTAAAATATCCTAAAACAGCCTAAAATAAACCTAAAATAACCTAAAACAACCTCAAATAACCTAAAACAATCTCAAATAAACCTAAAATAACCTGAAATTTTTTTTAAACAAAACTTAAATACACTCTCCCCTTCAAAACCTCATTTCTCTTCCCTAGACCCCCTCCCCCCCCACAACCCCGTCCTCTATTCACCAGTGTCCCTCTGTACCTATTCACCAGTGTCCCTCTGTACCTACTCACCTGTGTCCCTCTGTACCTATTCACCAGTGTCCCTCTGTACCTATTCACCAGTGTCCCTCTGTACCTACTCACCTGTGTCCCTCTGTACCTATTCACCAGTGTCCCTCTGTACCTATTCACCAGTGTCCCTCTGTACCTATTCACCTGTGTCCCTCTGTACCTATTCACCAGTGTCCCTCTGTAACCTATTCACCAGTGTCCCTCTGTACCTATTCACCAGTGTCCCTCTGTACCTATTCACAGTGTCCCTCTGTACCTATTCACCAGTGTCCCTCTGTACCTACTCACCTGTGTCCCTCTGTACCTATTCACCAGTGTCCCTCTGTACCTATTCACCAGTGTCCCTCTGTACCTATTCACCAGTGTCCCTCTGTACCTATTCACCAGTGTCCCTCTGTACCTATTCACCTGTGTCCCTCTGTACCTATTCACCTGTGTCCCTCTGTACCTATTCACCAGTGTCCCTCTGTACCTATTCACCAGTGTCCCTCTGTACCTATTCACCAGTGTCCCTCTGTACCTATTCACCAGTGTCCCTCTGTACCTATTCACCAGTGTCCCTCTGTACCTATTCACCAGTGTCCCTCTGTACCTATTCACCTGTGTCCCTCTGTACCTATTCACCAGTGTCCCTCTGTACCTATTCACCAGTTCCCTCCTGTACCTATCACCAGTGTCCCTCTGTACCTATTCACCTGTGTCCCTCTGTACCTATTCACCTGTGTCCCTCTGTACCTATTCACACCTGTCCTCCTTTCCCGACCGTCACGTCCTGTCTTTAGTCGACCTTCCCTTTACACCTTTTTACCTTTGTGGGGTTAATTAGGGTACGTTCAGGCCTAGATTGGTGTGTGTGTGTGTGTGTGTGTGTGTGTGTGGTGTGTGTGTGTGTGTGTGTGTGTGTGTGTGGGTGGGTGGGTGGGTGGGTGGGTGGGTGTTTGTGTGCTGTGTGTGTGTGGTATGCTTAGGTTCAAGTCCATGTTTGGTGTAATTTTCATTTGTCTTTTCTCTTGTGTGTGTGTGTGTGTGTGTGTGTGTGTGTGTGTGTGTGTGTGTGTCTGTGTGTGTGTGTGTGTGTGTGCGTGTGTGTGTGTGTGTGTGTGCGCGCGTGTGTGTGTGTGTCTGTGTCTGAGTCAGGTCCTTGTTTATGGGTATGTATGTTTGTGGACGCAGCAGCAATGTCTATCACAGAAATTTCTACTTAAGGGAGTGATAAGACGCGTGTCCTAATGTCGGGGGAATATATTAAGAGTTGCCTGTGTGTGTGTGTATGTGTGTGTGTGTGTGTGTGTGTGTGTGTGTGTGTGTGTGTGTGTGTGTGTGTGTGTGTGTGTGTGTGTGGTGCACGGTAGCAGTTTGTGGTGGCGTGGGATGGCGTGGCTAACATGACACTGACGTATAAAAACATCTGTTCTAATTAAAACACATTTTTATGGAACTCCCACGACTCATCAAGGGACGGGAATCTCAGCAGCGATCTTTAGTGTGGCAGTTGATGTCACTATACCGCCAGGGTCACCCACCTCTACCTCACCCCT
>JACEEZ010016516.1:55000-57500 GCA_016584305.1 Chionoecetes opilio
TATGGGAGTTAATTTTCCCGAAGATTTAGTCAGTGCCAGAAGAGTGCCAGGCATCATCAATAGGGCCACAGACACCCCTCCTGCCCCCCCCCTATTAACCCCTCTCGTTAACCCTCCTCTACCCCCCCCCCCCCAGTAATGGCCACCGATCACCGTGCTATCACCTGACATTTACAATCAAAACTAAGCGGCGTGTGTGTCTGGCATTACATCAGAGTCATGCGGGCAGAGCCAAGAACCTATAGGCACCGTTTGTTCCATTGCTACGCCCTTGCCTGTGTTCCTGCTGGAGGTGTTCGAGTGGCGGTTAGGGGAGGGGGGGCATGTGTTTACCTCGGGGTATGAACGGCTCCTTGATCGGTGAGGAGGTGGTGGGGGGGTGGGGGGGGGTTGGGGGAATAAACGTGTTATGGCTAACTGGCGACCGTCCGTGGCAGTGGTGGGTGGTGGTGGGGGTGGGGTGAGGCGGGTGATTGTGTGGTGTGTGTGGGTTACGTGCCCAGTGTGTCAGCTGCGGGCAGGAGAGGAGGGTGTGCTGGTGCCCCTGATGCCCCGCCACCATGACTGAGTGCCCGGCTGCCCGCCCCGTGTGGTGCCCCGTGTGGTGCCCCGCTGTACCTCGTCGCCGCCCCGCCAGCCCCGTGTGACGCAACAACGGTGATAGAAATGACATATATCTCGTGTGTGTTTACTAAGATGCGGTTCAGTGAGTGTTCAAGGAATATGAGAGACTGAGACAGATTTCCTAGAACTGCAAGACTTATATACTTTACGCGGCGGTGAGGGAGTGTGTGTGTGCGTGTGCGTGCGTGTGTCGCTTATTACGTTGTGTTCTTACCACGCGTCCAGTGATTGAGTGAGTGAAGCACCAGGATCACCAACATCAGTGGCGCTGTTGGTGGTGTCAGAAGGTCAACACCAGACTGTTGACCCCGTGGCCTGGAGCAAGAGGTCAAGGGTCAAGGCAACTCGACCCTCCGGCGGTAGATGTGGTAGTGGTGCCGCGCGTTATGAGAACATGGCTTGCGCGCTGCTCTAGGTGAGTGTGTTGAACCTTAACCTTGTGGGCAGGGCAAGCAGACAGGCAGACAGGCAGGGCAGGGCAGGGCAGGGCAGGGCAGGGCAGGGCAGGGCAGGACATGACAAGACAAGACAAGGACAGGGCAGGGCAGGGCAGGGCAGTGCAAAGCAGGGCAGGGCAGGGCAGGAGGGCAGGACAGGGCAGGGCAGGGGAGGGCAGGGCTAGGCAGGGCAGGACAGGGCAGGGCAGGGTAGGGCAGGGCAGGGCAGGGCAGGGCAGGGCAGGACAGGGCAGGGCAGGATAGGGCAGGGCAGGGCAGGGCAGGGCAGGGTAGGACAAGGTAGAGCAGGGTAGGATAACGTAGAGCAGGGTAGGACAGGGGAGGGCAGTCAGTCACTTAGTCCCGGCGGCTGTCTGGTATCGCCACAACAAGATGTAGCTCAACTTAGCCGGACTTGGACAGAGATGTAGCGTGATAAGCCGCGACCTCGCCCCTCCCTCCCCTCCCCTGCCTGTCTCTCTCCCCCAGACTGCAATTCGCATATTTGTTTACGTAGATTATTGCCTGGGATGGTCTCGTGGCCTCTCGAGTTATCTTGTTATTTCTCGACTTGTTATTCCATTCCTTGTGTCCTTGACTTGTTACCCCTCGAGGACACTGGCTTGTTTGGGTCCCGGAGTGAGTCTGAAGGCAGTATTTGTGTTAAGTGTTATTTTGACGTCTTGATGCGGGTTGGTGGTTGGTCGGGTGAGACAGCCGCTGATACGTACCTTTGAGTGCGTGAAAAGAGGGGTGCATCACCGTCCTTGCCACGAGGGGACAGGACGAGGGGACATGAGAAGGGGAAAGGACGGGGAGTAGAGCGTGACGTGCGACCCACACCCAGAGGCGATCAGCAGCTGTCCTCAAATCAGCTGTTTGGGCCTCCGTCTGTTCTTGCATGCACAGCTGCACGCAACAAAACAAACACCGCTCTTACACACACACACACACACACACACACACACACACACACACACACACACACACACACACACACACACACACACACACACACACAACACACACATACACACACACACACACACACACACACACACACACATGTACTATATAGCGAGTCCAAATTTGAGAGCACGATGAAAGTACGCCTAACAAACCAGTTTTTACCGCCCCTCCAGATCAGGGATAGAAGCACCGGGACCCACTCTGATCATTGCAATCATTTCCCACACTCAAAGCAGGACTGGGGTAGTGCTTCTTCCCTTAGCACCATCAGTTGCCTTATCACACTCCTTTGCCGCGTCAGCACCGCACTCTAACCTCTAAACACTCATTCATAACCTCACCTAAGACATTATCTAACACTATACCCTGCTATTCAGTATCTGGAGTACGTATGAAATGAATACTGTGAATTTGGTGATGGTAAAAGATATATAGACTTTACTATTTGAATGTGTAGGTACGCCTTCATA
>JACEEZ010016516.1:67500-82500 GCA_016584305.1 Chionoecetes opilio
TCAATTACATGTATAAAGTTGTATATATTTGTTGAAGGAGTAGAGATGAATGGCAAAATCTGTTACTTGAGATACAAAATATATATCTTCATCTATCTATTATGAAAATATATATCATTTATCTATCAGTCATGGACAACAGTTTAGACGCTTTTGCTCTTTTTTCTGGTGCTAAAGGGTACTATCTATTATGATATATATCTATTATGAAAATATATATAATTTATCTATCAGTCACGGACAACAGTTTAGACGCTTTTGCTCTTTTTTCTGGTGCTAAAGGGTATTATCTATTATGATATATATCTATTATGAAAATATATATCATTTATCTATCAGTCACGGACAACAGTTTAGACGCTTTTGCTCTTTTTCTGGTGCTAAAGGGTACTATCTATTATGATATATATCTATTATGAAAATATATCATTTATCTATCAGTCACGGACAACATATTAGACGTTTTGCTCTTTTTCGGTGCTAAAGGGTACTATCTATTATGATATATATCTATTATGAAAATATATATCATTTATCTATCAGTCATGGACAACATATTAGACGCTTTTGCTCTTTTTTCTGGTGCTAAAGGGTACTATCTATTATGATATATATCTATTATGAAAATATATATAATTTATCTATCAGTCATGGACAACATATTAGACGCGTTTGCTCTTTTTTCTGGTGCTAAAGGGTATTATCTATTATGATATATATCTATTATGAAAATATATATAATTATCATCAGTCATGACAACCTATTAGACGCGTTTCTCTTTTTTCTGGTGCAAAGGGTATTATCTATTATGATATATATCTATTATGAAAATATATATAATTATCTATCAGTCATGGACAAATATTAGACGCTTTGCTCTTTTTCTGGTGCTAAAGGGTACTATCTAGTATGATATATATCTATTATGAAATATAATAATTTATCTATCAGTCATGGACAAATATTAGACGCTTTTGCTCTTTTTTCTGGTGCTAAAAGGGTACTATCTTTATGATATATATCTATTATGAAAAATTTATCATTCAATAACTCTTTTCTATCACATGTACAAAGTTGTGTGCCAGTGGTATATAAATATGGAAAGTCTTTTTTTTTTTCTTTCATGTTTTATTTTTTTCTTCCCCCCAAAGGAGCTCTTCTGGGTGTCCAAGTTACTTTAATTAATTGCGATGTGTTGTTCCGGGGCCTGTGTCGTTCCCCTGATACCACTTAGAAAACCTCTCTTCTCTCTCTCTCTCTCTCTTCCTCTTCTCTCTCTCTCTCTCTCTCTCTCTCCTTCTCTCTTCCTCTCTCTCTCTCTTTTTCCCCTCTCTCTCTTCTCTCTCTCTTTATCCCCCCACCCCCCCCCCCCTCACTCGTCTTTAGATAAATTAATCAAGTGGGGGTAGTTGACAGAATCTTGGGTTTTGTTACTATTTGCATTTATTTTTTATTGTTGATGGATTCTAAAGGAGGAGGAGAAGGAATATTCATGGCATTTATCGCATTTCACAGCTCTTCCTGTCTATCTCTCTCTTTTCTCTCTCTCTCTCTCTCTCTCTCTCTTCTCTCTCTCTCTCTCTCTCTTTTCCTCTCCTCTCTTCTTCTCTTCTCTCTCTCTCTTTTCCCTCTTCCATTTTCTTTCTTTTTTATTATTTAAAGTTATAACCCTTATAGTGGTTAAGAGTAGATAAATTTAGGAAAGTAAAGTTCAAGTCTGCTCGTCTCTCTCTCTCCTCTCTTCCTCTTCATCTCTCTCTCTCTCTCTCTCTTTTCTCTCTCTCTCTCTCTCTCTCTCTCTCTCCTCTCTCTCTCTCTCTCTCTCTTTTTCCCGGGCCCTCCCACCTACAGGGCCTCTGTCGGGAATGGTGTGTGTAGGTGTTCCGCTTCTCAGGCTCCTCCGTCTTAGTCAACTGGTTATTTTTATTATTTCAGTGAGGGCGAAAAAATGGGGATGATATTTTCTAGTAATCTTAGTGCTTGCTGATTTCTGTTTTGGGTTATTTAGTATCATCTTCTCTGATTTATATTAGTACTTTATCTTCTTGGTTTTTTATTTATTTATTGCAGAGAGAGAAAAAAAAATAGGGAGGGATATTTCTTAGTAATTTTAGTGTTCTTGCGATTTTCTGTTTGGTTTATCTTAGTATCTTATCTTCTCTGTTTTTATTTTAGTATCTTTATCTTCTCTGGTTTAGTTTATTATTTTTTCAGAGAGAGAAAAAAATAGGGGGATATTTTCCTAGTAATTTTAGTGTTCTTGTTTTCTGTAAGTCAGTCTAAATTTAATGTGTATTGCTGCATTGATCATATAGTTTTTCTTTTTTCTTAGTTTTTTGTATTATAAGTCTTAACTACAACACTTTATTCATGGAAAGATATTTTCGTACTTTAGTTAATGTATTCTACTTTTGATTCACGATTCTACTTTTGACTCTACGTTTGATTATCTTCTTTAAAGTGTATTGTTCATTTAATATTTTCCTTATTTTCTGATGTTTTTCATGAGGAAAAATTGTTAATTTAGTCTAAAAAATATTCCGTTTTGTTCAAGAGATTAAAAACCGTCTCCCGCCAAACACTTTTTGGAAGGAAAAAGAATATATAAGTAATCTCTTTGTTTATTTAGTTTACTGCTCGAAGGAAAACTCTGCTAATTCCCCACAACTTAGCATGGTGAGGCAGAGTGATAGCATATAAAGGCAGCGAGAAAACACTTGTCTGCATATCTGAATACATTACAAACAACAGAGAGAGAGAGAGAGAGAGAGAGAGAGAGAGAGAGAGAGAGAGAGAGAGAAGAGAGAGAGAGAGAGAGGGGAGAGAGAGAGAGAAGTAAAAAAAGTAAAATAAAATAAGTAAAAAAAATATAGACACAAAAGAGAGTAAATAGGGATAAAAAGGTGGTGTGTGTGTGTGTGTGTGTGTGTGGGGTGTGTGTGGTGTGGTGTGGTGTGTGCGAGTGTTGTGTGTGTGTGTGTGTGTGTGTGGTGTGTGGGTGTGGTGCGAGTGTGGTTTTGTGTGGTGTGTGTGTGTGTGTGTGGGTGTGTGGTGTGTGTGTGTGTGTGTGGTGTGTGCGAGTGTGGTTGGTGGTGGTGTGTGTGGGTGGGGTTGTGTGGGTGTGTGTGGGTGTGGTGTTGTGGGGTGTGTGTGTGTGGAGTGGGTATGTGTGGTGTGGTGTGTGTGTGGTGGGTGGTGTGTTGGTGTGTGTGTGTGTTGTGTGTGGGTTACTGTGGGGGGTATTGTATTGTGGTGGCTGGGTGTAAGTGGTTTGTGTGCGTGTGGTTTGTGAAAGGGTTTACGAATTATTATTGTTTTTTTATGGTTTTAAAAGGACATAACGTGGGACTACATTTTAGTTTCTTGTGGTGTGTGTGTGTGTCATTTTACCCCCTTAAAAGTACACAATATCAAACCCTTACTATAAATGGGCATAATAGGAGGCAGTGGTCAATGGGTGAAGGGGACAGGGAATGGGGGAGGGGGGTTCGAATGTGGGGTCTGATGGGGTGATGGGGTTGCTGATGGGGTTAGTGAAGGGCGGAGCAAGGAGATGGGCAGACACGAGTAGGAAATGCCTCTCTGAAATGTGTCTTATGGTTCAGCTGCTAAGGATTTTTAAAAGGCAAACGTGTCTGCAGCTTAATTTCTTTTCAAGCTTTCTCTGCGTCTACACACACACACACACCACACACACAAACACACACAACACAAACACACACACCACCACACACACACCCACACCACACACACACACAAAACACAAATACACACAACACACACACACAACACACACACCACACACACACACACACACACACACACACACACACACAACACACACGAAGTTGTCCCCCTCCTGCCCCTCCAACAAAAAAAATTACACACACACACAAACTCTTGAAGATCCTAAACGCATGTAAATAATACACACCTGTTTCCCTGTATGCTCTTTCGGGTGAGAATAAAATTATATTATTTTTATTTATTATTTAACTTGGGGAAGCGGTTCGTGTGTTATCCCACGTGCGGATTTATTAAAGAGAGAAGCAGAGGACGGAAAGATGAAGTGTAAGAGGAGGAGGTATGCAATATATTTCGGTCTTTTTAAAACCCTTAACGAGATCTTTCCTTTTGCTATATAAAAATAGTCTGGTCGTTAGCCATAAAATTACTAAAAGATGGACTAAAATATACGATAATTAGGTAATGGACAGGATAATAAAACAGGTTATATCTATAAAATACTGCTTATATTCACTAAAAACTCGTTTTAATGGGCTACCTAAAATTACCAATGGAAATTACGTTCTGGGCCCTAAGGGTTAATCGAGCTAGTGAGAAGGCGCAGAACGAAGCTAAGATGCAAGGTCGTAGTCAGGACAGAGTACACTACGCGCTCATGGAGGTGTGTTGCTCGTTGGCCTATGCCTCGCGTCATAGCACCCCTGAACCAGTGACTATATATAACAAGGGATCAGGTCAGGGTGGGCACTGACCCCTTACCTCCTTACCCATATAACCACCGATGCCCATTAGAACTCTTAATCCCCTTCACGCCCAGATCTTACCTTAGGCTATAAAAAGTCGTCTGTTTGTTAGCCATAAATTACGAAAAGTAAACTAGAATCAACCTACATATAGTATAGTCGGAACAAAGGATACTAAACAAGCGTTCAAAATCCTAATTAAACATTGCCTTATATTCAAACTATATAAAATCGTCTTAATGAGTACCAATTACATGGAAATACGTTCATGGTCTCAGAAGCGGAAATGATAACACCATGGCACAGACAGAAGTGAAGCCTAGATAGAAATAAGGCTTGTACTATTTTTTCCCCAGATCCGCCAAATGATTCTATCTATCTATTATATAGAATATGATATCACTATATATCTATCTATGTTATAAATTAATATTATCAATGATATAAAGTTGACTATATATTTCGTTGACAAAGGGAGTAAGAGATATGAATCAAGCAAACTATTGTTACTGCAGATACAAAGTATATATCTTCATCTATCTATTATGAAACATATATATCATTTATCTATAAGTCAACTTGCCTCTAGACACAGTTTTTTAGACGCTTTGCACTTTAATTTACTCATTTTTTCTGAGCGTGTGCTGTAAGGGTACTTAATCGTGCCCCCTCCCCCTCCCCTCTCCCCCATTATGATAATATATCTATTATGAAAATAATAAATAATAGTATCTATCAGTCCACGCCGACAACAGTTTTAGAACGCTTAATGCCTCTTTTTTAATAAGGTGCCTAAAGAGGTATATTATACGTATTTGATTATATATCTATTATGCAAAATATATAAATCATTTATCTATCAAGTACACGGATCACAGTATTTTAGACGTTTCTTTGCTTCTTTTTTTCTGGTGCTAAAGAGGTACTATCTATTATGATATATATCTATTATGAAAATATATATCATTTATCTATCAGTCACGGACACAATATTGACGCCATTTTTGCTCTTTCTTTCTGCGTAGCCTAGAAGGGTAAGATACTATTATAGATAATACTATCTATATGAAATAATATCATTTACTTTATCACAGTCATTGGAACAACATATTAGACGCTTTGCTGCTTTTTTTACTGAGGCAAAGGTAGCTATCTATATGATATAAATATCCTATTATGAAAAATAATATAATTTAATCTATCAGTACAATGGACACATATTAGCCACGACGTATTGCCTCTTTTTTTCTGGTGCTAAAGGGAGGATTATCTATTATGATCTACAAATCTATCTATGAAATATATATAAATATTATCTAATCAGTCTAATAGAGACAAAACATATAGACGCTGTTTGCTCTTTTTTTACTAGTGCGTAAAGGGTATATTTATTATGATATATATCTATTCATGAAAATAATATATAATTATCTATCAGTCAATGACAACATATTAGACCGTTTTGACTCATTTTTTTCTGGTGACTAAAGAGGTACTATTCATAGGATGATAATTAATTCTAATTATGAAAATAATATATATTATCTATCAGCATCATTATGGACAAATATATTAGAACGCTTTTTGCTTAAATCTTTTCATTCTCCGTGTGTTGCCTAAACGGGTACTACTCGTATTATGATATAATTATTAGATGAAAAATTTATCATTCAATAACTCTATCGTATACACATAGACCCTACAGGAATGATTAGTAAACCATACTCACTAATACACTCCCATCAGCGTGCAGTGTGTAATAAATATGGAAACGATCTATTTATTGTTTTTTTTTTTTTATTCTTCACTTCTTTAACAATTGTTTTTATTTTTTTACTTAACCGCACCCAAGAGCTACTTATGGGTGTAGCAAGGTAATTTAATTAATCGCGATGTGCTGTCAATCCCTGGTGGCCTGTGTCTGTCCGCATCCACACTGCATACCCACTTAAAGAAACATGACTCCTACTCTCATACTACTCTACTCTCTCTCTCATCCTCTCTCCTACTCTCTCTTCTCTGTCTCTCTCTCCTCCTCTACAACTCTCTCATCATCTCTAACACGTCCGATACTTCTCTCTCTCTCAGCTCTTCACTATCTACTCTACTCTCTCTCATACTCCTCCTACTCTCCACCCCCCATCCCCCCCCCTATCACATCGTACATTAGCTATAATTTACATCAAAGGGATGTGCAAGTCAGGTAGTTGACATGCAATCTGTTTGAACACGGATATTTGAGTTCAACCATTGCCCCACATTTATTTTTATAATTGTGGATGGATCTCTAAAGGAACGGAAGATTTGAGAAGGCATATATGTCATGGCTATTGTACTCGACATATTTCACAGCTCTTCCCCAGTTACTTCATCTCTCTCTCTCTACTCTCGGCTCTCTCTACTTTCTCTCATAATCTCTGACTCTCTCTCTCTCTCTATCTCTTCTCTCTCTCTTTACTCTCCTCTCTCATCTACTCTCATCTTCTCTCCTACTACTCTCCTCATCTCACTTTCACTCTTCATATTTTATTTTATTATTTACATATATGTTATTAAGCTATAGATGGGTTACCCCCCCTCTCCCCCAAGAGTACAGATAATTTAGGCAGTAAATAGTTCAAGATCTGACCTCGCTCTCTCTCTCATCTCTCTCTGAACTCTCTCTACTCTCATCATCTCTACTCTCGCTCTCTCTCTCTCTCATCTCTCTCTCTCCATCATACTATCTCTTACTCATCTCTCTCCTCTACTCCAGCTCTAACTCTCTCTCTCTTTCCGACCGCCCAAGCCTACAGGCCTCTGTCGCG
Organism: Chionoecetes opilio; assembly: GCA_016584305.1. NCBI lineage: Eukaryota > Metazoa > Arthropoda > Malacostraca > Decapoda > Majidae > Chionoecetes > Chionoecetes opilio. The sequence continues at coordinate 74,799 of JACEEZ010016516.1, forward strand.
CGAAGAGGTGGTCGTGTTGCCTCTACGTTGGTCGTGCACGCATTCTCAGGCACTCCCTCCGTCTTAAAGTCAACTGCTATTTTTTGATTTATTTCAGTGATGACGGCGAAATTTAAGGAAGTGATATATTTCTTACGCTTAATCTCATAGTAGATGTTATCCTTGCTGGATTTCTCGTTATAGACGTATATCTTAGTACATCTATCTATCTCTCGCCTATCTCATCATGTATTATCGTTTAGTACATTATCTCTCTTGTATATCTCTTTATATATTTTATAATGCACGTGTCAGGGGTAGAAGGAAAAAAATAGGGACAGCGACTATTTTCTATAATCTTAGCGTAGTTCTGCCTGCATTATTCTGTTATGCGTTAGACTCTAATGTCTTCTAGCACTGCTCTACTCTCTCGTGTATTTATATCTAGCTCTCTCTATATCTTACCTACTGTTATAATTTATTATTTATACATAGAGAGAGCAAACCATAGGCCTAGATCATCTTTTACTCTCCTTAGCATTATATTTACAAAGCTGTTCTGTCTTGTTTTTTCTCTTAAGTCAGCTCTATCACTTATCGTGTCATGTCTCTGATTGATACGTATAACTAGTATGTCTTTTAGTTCTAGTTTTTCTTATGTTGATTGCATAAGTCCTACTTATGCATCTACAGACACTTAATCATGATGAGTAAATTAATCGCTAACTTGATTATTTTACTAATTGTATACTACTGCTTTGATTCCACGATTCTATATTGACTCTACGTTATGAGTTATCTTCTTCTTAAAGTTGTAGTTGATCTCATTTAATCAGTACCTATGCTTCTAACTCCTTACTAGAGCTGCTCTGTCTTTCATGACTGGATAACTTCGTCATTACGTCTAAAAAGTATAGCTGTTAGTCGTTCAAGATCCGATCATAACCCCGTTTATTTCGCAACAAAACCACACTTAGCGAAAGGCAATACAGAATATCATAAGCTAATATCTCTTGTCTTAATTAAAGTCTACTGCTCTGAATGGGCAAAACTTCTAGCTCTAATTCCCCCCCAGCCAACCGTTAACTTCTAGCATTGGAGCTCTGATCGCTAAGCGTACGTATAATAGCATATAAAGGCAGCATGAGAAACCTCAGAACATCTGACACATACTGTTCTGCATATCCTGTCATGACCATTAACAACACAGCTCAGACGAGAGAGAGAGAGACGTCTGATTCATGAGCCTTTTGAGAGAGACGCATGTCGTATCCCAATATGAGATTAGCATCGTGGAAATAGGGATCGGTTAAGCTGAGTGTGGATCATGCATTTTTGAAAGGCCACAAGAGACGGTAAGAAGGAGAGACGCCGATTGAAGTCAAGACTGAAGCAGCTGCAATGGAAGAGGGGCTAGATTGAGAGAAAAATGAGCAAAAAGTATGAGTGACTTGAGATGATCCCAGAGCTATTGTATATATGTAAGAGTAATAAATAAATGTAATAGTTAAAGAGAATGATTAGACATCGACATAGAAAATCAACCCCCCCCCCCCCCCCACTTAGCAGTAATAGGATAGAAAAAAGGGTGTGTGTGTGTGTGTGGATGTGTCGATGCATATAAATTGAAGCGATGTGTAGATAGTGTGTTGTGCAAGTGTGTGATAGGATGATGTAGTGCGAGTGTGTGTGTGTTGATGTGTCTTCTCCCTCCTCCCCCCCCCCCCCCAGTGTGTGGTAAGTGTAGTAGTGTCGTTTTTTTTGTTAGTGTGTGGTATGTGTGTATGTGTGATAGTAATACGTGTGCCTGTGACTAGCTAGTATGCTAATGCCTGTTGTACCAGTCGTGTAAGCCCATCCCTACGCTACATCACGAGAAAAACGAACTCGTCCGTGCCCCATTTGAGTCGTACGTAGTAGTGTGTGTGCATGTGGATGACTAACTCTAATCCTAACTCGACAACATATGCTATGATCGCCTGATGCCCGATCCGATGGCATCCGTAGTGTAATGTGTCGCCGCTGTGTGTGTGCAATGTGGCTGTGTGTGTGGTCGATTCTGATAGTGTGATAGCTGTCGTCGTGTGTTGATAGCTGTTGTTGTCTAGAAAGCCAAGCAGAGTGCTGGTGTCCTTGAAGCAAAGTGACAATGAGTGTGCATCCCGTGTGACCCTTATTTTGTGGCAGCTATGTGTGTGCTCTCTAGATGTGCTGGCCTCGTGTACTGCTGTGTGTGTGTGGTGTGTGTGTGCATCACTGAACCATGTGTGTGTGCTCACGCCCTAGACGTGCAATGTTTCACATGTCACCTCGGTGTGTCTAAATTTGTAAGTTGTTGGAAGTTAGGGCTGACCGGATGTTGTTAAGTGCCATGTTATGTCTCCGTGGGTGTCCGTGCTTGTCACAACTCTCCTGACTGCCAATGTTTCAGTCGCATAGATTTCTGCGTGACAAAGTAACAGAGCAAGAGCTATTACGCAACTTAATATAGTATTTTACTCGTAAATGCGTTTTACATAAAGCAGACATAACGTTTTTTGTGAATCTAACATTCATAGTTACTTTGGGATCGCTGTGTGATATGTTGTAAGAATAAACTTAATGTGCACTAGCTTGACAGTCATTTATTATATATAATACTGATGTTCTTATGTGGGTATGCTAGCTGTTATAATGCGAGACATGGGCACACTATGGTCTGTCGAGTCCTATTAGCCTCCCTGACTCATGGCGGACGTTGCGTATATACAATGTTAATGTGTATAAGCAACTCATCTTCATTATCTATCTCGCTCTACTCATCTAGACAGCAACCTACTAGATACAAGTGTATTTGACATATGACCTGTTAGATCTTATTAATTCCTATGTTAATGAAGTATGCCCACTATTCCTAATTAAATAAATCAACATAATACTAGCAGAATTATCAAATCATTTAATCAGTGTGGTTTATATTAATTGAATGAGCGTTGAAAGACTTTCTGAGTTTGAGCCATAAGCAATGATGGTTTTAATTTCTTCTATAAATCATAATAAATTAGGCAGTCAGCAATAGCATGACTTTTGATGATCTAGCTAGATTGACCTTGTAGTTCTATGTCATGAGGACCAATGTATATAAGAATGTGGCCTGGTTCAGAGGTTTGTGCTCGCCTAAATCGTTGCAGACTCACTCTACATTACAGTCATTAATCTCTCAGCTAAGAATAAGTGTGTATGTCTATTCATCAATGTGCCGATGTTTCCATGATATTATTATTAGAGATATCAAATATGATAATGAATATTAGTATAGTACTCAATTGCAACTGCAATGAGAGCTTTTACCATCCTTAGCAGATTATTAGCGTTACATTTTTTTTGAAGAATATGGAAGGCTGTGAGAGCAAAAGATTCTATGAAAAAAAAGTTAACAGTCATCTAAAATGCTTTCTTGTGCACTATTGACAGTTTGCTCTAGGAAGATGGTCAGACGTACATGCCCTATAATCAAGATACAACACAATAATTTATATAAGGGAACATAAATGTATAAGAAATACTTATCATTGCATCAGGTGTAAGGATGATTTCCTTACTCTGTACAGGCACCACCAACAACATCTGTATAGCTTCAAACAGACCTCTTATATAATTCATGCGAATGGGTTTACAGAATTACAATAATTCATCATCACACAAGAAAATTTTTGTTATTAGGGCAGACTACGTTCTATTAATTCTAAATTAATGTGTGTGTGTGCTGATCGTGTGTTGATTGTTGTAGCGTTCTTTTTTTAGTTCTGACTGTGGTCGTGTACTTGTCGTGTGTGTTAGTGTAGCTGTGTGTGTGCACACAATACCCCTGTCGTTAAACCTCAATTAGTGATGTAGTCACGCTGCAGGGTAGTCATGAAAACACTAATTACTTAGCATCTCATCAACTAGCTCATTGAAATGGTATATGTCATTGAGTGCGTGCCATCCTCGCTCATTGCATGCCTCTACTTTTGGACGAGCCGCCCTACTAAAGACCCTCCATGACTACATTTAGGGGGGGGAAGCAAGAAGAGGCTAAGGGGAGGTAGTCAGCTGTAGGCGTGGGGATGCCTGGATTGGACGCATTGGTGAGCATGATGAACGGTTATTTTTTTTTTTGTGGGTTTATTACAGCAGATATATGAGTTCGCGTTCTACTCTTACACACGCTGACCCGCCGTATGGTTCCTATGGTCGTGTAGGTAAGCAGTATAATGCACAAATCATACAGTATACTAAATTCAACCTATACCCCCCCAGCCCATGTAGTTCATACGTAAGCCTGGATTACGATAGTGAGATGAGAATTGGTAGGCCATGAATCTCGTTATTTGTTTTTTATGTGACTGTGCATGGCTTTCCTCTCTTCTGCTCTCTCTACTCTCTTCTCTCTCTATCACATCATCTACATCTAGCGTCTAACTCCACTCGTTCCTCGTTACTACATCTCTCTCTCCCCGTAATGCGAGTTCTCTGGTACTACCTGTCTCCTCTCGGACGTCTCGAGCTACATCTGCCGCGAGGCCTCTCACACAGCATCACCTGATCACAGATTATTGCCGAGGGCAATACGTAGCTTGTAGTGTTATGTTGATAGACTGAGCTATGCCTCAAGAGACTAGTATAGCTTGATAGGATATTCAATAGACGAACGAGATCGTAGGATGTGCTTCAGAACGATGACGTATACCACAGTAAGAGATGACCATTCAGTAGAGAGATAACCCCTCAGATTTTTTTTTTTTACCTGAGAGATACTCTCATCAGACCAGAGAGATACCTTAGGACGAATGGAGATTCCTCTAGAGAGATGATAACCTTCAGGAGCGACAGGATACGATATCCTATCAGGAGAGAGAGGATACCTATCAGCTAGAGAGATACAATCAGCTGTAGCATCGCAAGATACCTCAAGATGAGAGCCAGATACCTTCTAGGCCTAGAAGCATAGACATATCAGATAAGCAACTATAGAGCAAGATTAAACCTCTACCAGTATGCAGAAGGATAATCCATATGCAGTAGCAGAGACTGTACCTATCAGTATTCTTTAGCATACATTCAGTAGAGACATACCTTCAGTAGAGACGTGATACCTTCAGTAGAGCAAAGCATAACTTCAGCCTAGATGAGATACCTTCATCGCCCAGCAGAGAGTCACCTCAGTAAGAGAGAACTACATCAGTATGAAGAGAGATATTCTTATACAGCAACCGACTGAGAAGCATACTCTAGATGAAGAGAATCCTTCTAGGAGAGGCAGATTCCTTTCAGGAAGAGAGATACCTTGAAGTAGCAGATACTTCAGGGGAAGAGAGATACTTCGCCAGATAGCAATGCATAACCTTCAGTAGTAGAGGATTACACTCTAGGAGAGAGATACCTTCAGTAGAGAAGCATACCTATTCAGAACGCAGAGATACCTCAGACTAGCACAGAGATACATCAGTAGAGAGACTACACTTCAGTAAGACGCAAGATAGTCCTTCGAGCAGTACGAGACTACGTTTCAGGTAGACCCTAGCAGATGACAGCACCTTCAGTAGAGAGATACCTTTCTATGCTAGGAGACGATTACCTTCATCGTACGAGATGCATACCTCTCAGTACTAGGCAGATAGATACCTGTCACGCAAGCAAGAGATGCCACTACATTCAGTAAAGAGATAACCTTCTATGTAGGCAGATACCTCAGGGAGGAGAAGATACCTTCAGAGCGAGCAGACGCATCCCTCAGGAGAGAGATTCTTCAGGAGTCGATGAGATACCTAGCCTGATAGCAATTACCTTCAGGAGTTTAGACGAGACTCTTCAGTTATCGAGCATACTATCTACAGCTAGAGCAGATTCATGTTCAAGGAGAGAGATACCCTCAGTGTAAGAGATAACCTTCAGTAGAAGAGATCACTTCAATGCAGACGGGACTCGAGATACCTTCAGTAGAAGACGATACCTTCAGAGAGAGATCACCTTTCAGGCACTGAGAGATTCCTTGCATGTAGAGATTGATACTCGGCAGTAGAGAGATACCTTCAATAGAGAGATACCTTCAGGCACTCTAGGAGGAGATACCTTTCAGTAGAGAGATTCCTTCAGTACGTACGAGGGATACCTTCAGGAGACTGATGATACCTTCAGGATATTGTAGAGTATTTTTCCTTCATTTTGTTGTATTTTGAGTATTTGATACCTTTTTCGTAGTTTTATGAGTAGATACTCTTCAGATTGTATGATTTGTTGTCTTCCCTTCAGTTATGTTGTGATTATCTCTTTCTAGTAGAGATTGTAGTTGTGTGTGGGTGTGTTGTGGTGTGTTATTCCTTTTTCTAGTAGAGTAGTTATACGCTTCTTATTTGTAGATGAGATTCCTTCCAGGATGAGATGATTACCTTCAGTAGAGGTAGATTACCTTCAGGGGCGTGGAGATACCTTTCAGGAGAGAGATATCCTATCAGTAGTAGTAGATACCTTCAGGAGAGAAGAGATACCTTCTATGTAGAGATGATACCTTACGCAGTAGAGAGATATACCTTCTATTTTGTTTTATGTAGTGTGTATATCCTTCATATATTTGAGAGTATACTCTTGATGTTGAGTTTATGTTAGTATTTCTCTTTCAGTGTATTTTGTATTGTAGATAGTTCTTTCTTGCGCAGGTAGTATTTGTATTTGATACCTGCAGGAGGGAGATACTTTCAAGGTCAATGTAGTACGCGCTAATACTCTGTGTTTCCTACTTGATGTCTTCGTTGTGATTCTTACTCGTTCTCTTTCTTTGTTTTTTTTTTTTTTTATATGTATTTATTGTGGAGCGAGTGCTTTTGTATTTTGACCGTATGTAGATATTAAATAATTAAACTGGTGTAACGTAGAGATCGTAAATAATATCAATATCGTGGGAGCGGCCTTAAGTAATACTGGAGAGGAGGAGGAGGAGGATGGGAGGGAGGGAGGAGGAGGAGGTAGGAGGAGGAGGAGAGGAGGAGGAGGAGGAGGGAGGAGGGAGAGGAGATGGAGGCTGGCGGGAGAGGAGGAGGCAGGAGAGGTAGGAGGAGAGAGGCGTAAAGGTAAGGTCTGAAGCTAATTGTTATACCAAGGATGCAATAAATATAAATGAATTAAGAATGAAACAATAATTAATGGAGCAAAGTCATAGCTATCACACACTTGAATGAAAAAGTAGAGTGTGAGAGAAGACGAGAGAGAGATACTAAGACTCGACGAACCCTTCCAAGAGCGCACTGTCTGATGATGACAGAGAGAATGGGAGAGAGGAGCGAGAATAGAGAGAGCGAGGAGAGAGAGGAGAGGAGAATAACAAACAGAATAGATTAAGAACAAACATGAAAAAAAGTAAGAATAAAAGTGGAAAACAAACAAAACATTTTAAATATTTGACAGAATTTAACAGGAATATATTTCGCCTTAAAAAACAAAAAAAAAGAATAAAAAAGGCGCCCGAAAAAAGCAAGCAAGTGAGAGGGAAGTAGAAGAAGAATGGCGCTCTTCTCTTTTGCTTAAACCCATCATTATTATCTACATTAGTCTATATGCACACTCCGAGAGACCGCCCCCCCCCCCCCCCCCCCCCCCCCCCCCCCCCCCCACCCCCCCCCCCCCCCCCCCCCCCCCCCCCCCCCCCCCCCCCCCCCCCCCCCCCCCCCCCCCCCCCTCGGACAAAGCCTCTGAAAACCCACTCGTC